>JAVJIF010028304.1:0-46733 GCA_038442645.1 Agave tequilana | reverse complement strand
AGGTGTAGAATATTTAAAACCTAACAAAAGTTGGTGTGTGAGGGTGTTTAAATGTTTAGATTATGATTAAACGGTCGGATCAAGCATTTGTATGTCTAAAGCCATAGATCTAAGTAATATGCTAATTTCGACCGTCCATTTTGTGTCTACTTGATGCATGGACAAGAAAACTACGAAATACTTAGTTTTTAATTTTTTTTAGTTACTTTAAATGATGTAGATCAACTTCAACGGAGTGGATCTTGTATTTGAATATCGGAGCATTAAATTTGAATGTAAGGATTCATGCTCAAATCCTTTCGGAAGTAGCCAAGTCTATCTTTTTCTATACACACACATATATACATATACATATATACACACACGTATACATATTATATAGAGAGGCTTTAATACTCTTGGGCATAACAAACTTAGTTATGCCTACCTATAAAAGTATATAATATACAAAGAATTTTGACGATCCATTCTATTTATCTTGATCTGCATGTTGTAAAAGGCTTGTAAACAAAAAATTATACGCTTTAAGACCATTGCCCATGCATCAAGTGGTGGAAAAATGAACGGTTTCTCATTGTCAGTAAGTCATTTATTTTGCACCTCTTAAATCCTAGGTAAATGAACTTCAAAATGAACGATTTTTGTGTAAAGAACTATCAAAATATGTAGATTAAGATTAACAGAATAGATCGACTAATTTCATTGCACATGTACTTTTTTTGGTTTGTGCTTTGTGAGTATTAAAGCCTCACCCTACACGTGTGTGTAGACACACATTACCCACTACCGAGAGCATAAAAATTATCCGCCCGTGTATTATATGCTTGAGCATTAATAAAATTTGATGGGCTAATATTGTGTCAAATGCACTGTGATGTTGCATCTGATTAGCGTTGCATATTTCCGCAATATGGCCATGCAATTGCATTTTTGGATCGCAACATCCGATCCACAACAAAAACATTTTTGCTACTTTGCACGTCAACTTTATTCTCATAATTGATTTTGTCTACATCTCTCGTGTTACATTTGGGAGATGTAAGATTGGCTTGGATTTATGCAAGAAAATTTAACATTAGAGGATGTTTCTCCTTAATGTACTCAGTGAAAAATATTTCCCAAAAGTTGAAGAATCTTTATGTGGCATTCAATTATTTAGAAATCATATGATATAGTAAAAAGAGCGTTATATTTGTTGGGATTTAATAAAGTTATGTTTGAAGCTCACATTATCGTTATTAAGAATGGGTTATAAGTTGATGCAAAAAGAGAATAAATATTGACTAGGTGATCATGATGCTTGCCACATACCAAATATTGAAGATAATTAGTCTTGCAAAATATTTTTCTCTTTCATTTGGATTTGGTTAAGGTGTTCTAGATTTTAGAAAGAAACGTTCTCAAGATGAACAATCACGTAGGATTGATAATGTTTTTAAAATTTCAAGGCTTAGCATAAAAACTTTATAAGACTAATTTATTTTGTTTTTGCCACATCATCGTGAATATCAGTGTTGGTGTACAACACTATATTCTAAGGTCCGCATAAGGATTAACTGTAATAGTTGTAGAAAGGAGACTTGTTCAACTTACACAACTAGTTTCTAATGTCTTTTTTCTCTTGCGGTGTACTTTGTCATATTTCCTTTTGTTATCCTTGTTCATTTCATTAGTTGGGGAATTTTAGTCTTCTTTTGTTTTAGATTCTTCATAAATTCTACTATAAATCAGCAAAGATTTTCACTCAACTTTATCTCTAACCCAGTGTATATATCTATGAATTTAACAGGCACCATATTTGTCGTTTGCCTGGTTATCACGTGCAGGTCTGTCTTTACAAATATATTATTTTGTGAATATGGGCTTATATTGGTCTTTATTTTGCATGCTTAAAAATCTAACTTTACTTTTCATGTTAAAACTCTCTAAAATTTACTGTAAATTTTTGCAGCTTATGGACTTCATCAATCATTTTAGTAGTGTTGGCGATGATTGTTATAGATATGATGGTAACTTATCTTCCTGGGTGATATTTATCATTGTTGTTTTTGTAATTGTTTACATCATTTTTTGTTGAGCTTCTATGACCTTAAAGCTTTAGTCGTAAACTTATTTCTCGTGGTTTAAAATCTCATTATCAGTATTGCATCAGCCAATGATCCAATGATTTTTAGTATCAACATCGTCAATATTGACGGTCAATACCGATATTGGTAATAGTCACTACCAGTAATATTGGCAATATCGGTAACTTCAGCCTTCATATCAGACATTATTATAAGGTTAATATCACATCGAGTACCTCAAGAGTCAATATGATATTTCTGATACCATGCTATTTTTTACTTCTATCAAAATTTAAAAATGGCTATTGCATCATTTTGTCATGGTGGGAGAATATAGACAACCTGAACATGCTTAAAACCACATTATACAGGCCAGGGAAGGCCTCATGCTCAATCATTTGAACATTTTGACTCCTTTGAAACCTTATTTGAAGATTCAATTATTGAAAATCCTACAAGTATTGGTTATGTTAGTTTATTACTTGCCTTAAGATGTTTGCTAATGAATTCAGTTTGTACCCACTTGCCCAGCATGGGGCGTCTAGTTAGCACGGATACTTGAAATGTGAAGTCGTGTTATGTCGAATAAGTGTTGGACATGCATGTCAGACACATGTATTGGACATGATACTTCTACTTTTTATGTACTTCTAATTTTTTGTGTGTTGGTGTGTCATGTCGTGTCATATTCGCTTTTGTGTATTTATGTCTGTGCAACATAAGGGTCGCACAGTAGGTAAACCTCACAAGGAAATTGTTTGAGAGGTTTCCTCAAGTTTTTACTTAAAATGAAAGTAAAATTTAAAATGTGTAAGTGTGAGCTTCAAAGCTATGCTATCTTTATAGTATAGCATGCATTCTTTAAAAAGCAGAATGCTTCTATAGAGGGAAAGAGAAGATGGTATGTCCCAAACTACGAGTGTCTCCTTTATTTATATCGCATACAAGAGTACAATAGGAATTGTAAAGGTATATAATTACAAAAAGAGACCCTTATACTAATATTATAGGAATACCATTTAATCACTATAATACTCTCTCTCAAACTAGAGCAAAGATATAATCATGTCTAATTTGCTACAAAGAAGAGAAAAACTCTTTCTAGATGAAGCTTTAGTAAATATGTCACCAAGATGGCAATTTGTCGTAACAAAAAAAATTGACTATCTAATGTTGCATCATCCTATCATTGATAAAGTGATAGAAAAATAAGCTTTTTGACAATGTAATTGGGTACTTGATTGTCACAATGCATCACCATCGGCTTTTTTTTTTTGGCAAAAGACACTCATTTTATGGAGTAAGAGATTAAATCCAATCATTTCACAAGTTGTATGGACTACACGTGTGTGCTTCGCTTCAGCATTAGATCGAATCATAACATTTTGCTTCTTACTGTATGCTACCAAATTACCTACAACAACAGAGGTATAAGAATTACCCATGGAGTTCTTGTCAAGAGGATCTTCAACTCAATGAGTATCAAAATGACTCATCATCCATAGAAGAAGAGGATTGATAAAATAATCTTTTAACAAGAGCACCCTTGAGATACCACAAGACACGGCAAGGAACCAATAACTTTGTTTTCTGAAGAAGCATGAGCTAGATGAATGTGTTGTTATTTTGCAAACTCATCATATTGAAGACAATAAAGGCAATACAGACGTGATGATGTTCCCACCAATCATCTTGTTTGAAAGTTTTAAAGAACACATAAAGGAGAAAATGTTAAAGAATTAAGAGCTTTTGTAACATGACTCCCATATAAAAGATTAAAGGGAACATGTGAATTATAATTAACATCACACAAATGTCAAAAAAGGTTTGTATGATAGTGCTAATGCAACTAATATATTTCGAACTACCATAAGAAAAATAATAGAAGGTACAAAGGACGATGTTTGAAAAGTAGAAAATAATACTAGTCATATCATCAAATGCACAAGAATCAATAATCCAAGTAGTTGGGATGAACTCACTAAGTAAGAAATACCTAGATGAGCCAAAGTAGGTATGTCATAAGTAGAGACTTATCCAAAGTCAAATTCTCGCAAAAAGAAAAAGAATATAAAAGAAAGCATGAGGGAGTGAAAGAAAGAAATAGAAAGGAATTTGAGACTGGATTTTTAAAAGAGTGAAGGAAAAAGGAAGAGGGATTTAAGTCTCTATCACTGCACAAAAACTCCCAGGGGAGGGTTGAGATATTTATATAATAACACGCCCCCGCAAGTCGAGCTCCCTTTTTATTAGACGAAACCTGGGCTTCTGCGTGGCAGTATTCTTTCTTAAGTTCGTTTTTTAAACGCTCACTCGATGGGAATTGAACTTGTGTTGCTCTAATACTATATTAAAGTCTCTATTAATGCACCAAAACTCAGAAATTAAGGTGAGGGTTGAGGTATTTATATTTTAACGAGATTAAATCCATCACGACAACCGTCTTTGTTGTAGTTACGCTTAGTTAACACCCGTATCCCTCTCTCATAGTGATTAGGAATGAAAGAGCTACTGACTAAAGATAAATACCAAAGTGGTAAGATTATGTTTAGTCCACCCGTTTAAGTTATAAAGGTTGAATTATGATCAACCTTACCCAAATGTATTATCACTTTATACTTGAACCTTGTAACACCTTACTTTGACAAATCTATTTGCTGAAATTCCTCTCATGAAATCACACCATGGAAAATCTAATCCTGATTTGATTATTTTTTACATATTTTCTAAAAAAAATTAAACTTATCAATTAATATTTCTATTTATAAGCATTTTCATATGCAATGGAAACTAAAAGTGTGTATTATAGACAATTAAAAGGGATCTGAAACTAACCGCCAAAACTATTCAATACCAAAATTTTCGGAAGGCCCAAAACGAAACTGAAACTGAGTTTTAAAACCTTGATAGGTATAGTAATAAAATCCTTTGCAATAGTGGATCACGAAGCAAAATAAACGGGGTTAGACCCGTTAGACAAATACGTTGCAAGAGACTTCCAATGCAAGATTACCAACCCACTCTTAACACTTGTCAAAAATAATATGATTTGCCCTACTCCAATGAGTGTATTTGCGGGAATCACTTTGGCCAGGGGAGAAACAATGACCGCTATTACTAACATGATCACAAGAAGAGACATACAATGGTCTTTAGAAGCAGTACCTCTTCCTACCAAAGAGATTAATATGAAAAACTCTAGGATAGGGATCAGAAAGTGTAATATGAGATTTTGAAGCGTGAATCAGTTA
Source organism: Agave tequilana (assembly GCA_038442645.1). Classification (NCBI taxonomy): domain Eukaryota; kingdom Viridiplantae; phylum Streptophyta; class Magnoliopsida; order Asparagales; family Asparagaceae; genus Agave; species Agave tequilana. Next base: position 41,416 of record JAVJIF010028304.1, on the reverse strand, counting down.
TTCTAAAGAGAGAATCCTTCTTTATTTGCTAGAAGTTTCTTGTGTAGAGACTTGAGATGAGAACTTGGGCCTAAAAGAAACTTGTGCACATACACTTCCTACATCCGCTACTCTTCATGTTGCCTTTTAAGAATCGCGATATCATTGATTATTAGATATATTGATTTAGCATATCCATCGTACCTTTGGATTGCTCATAGTAGTGTTCCAGATTTTTATCGTCTTGACAGAGTCTGAGCATGTCTTCACATACACCTCAAAAACTCAACATGCATTCTTCTTTATGGAGTAAGTGTCACAAATACTTCCTATGTCTTGTAGTTTCTAGAAACATGAACTTTGCTCTGTAGATTCTATACTGTTCCACAATCGAGTTACCACTAAGTAGTTATCCCATTCATTCTTCAAATTTTCAATAGATGATGTTTTGTCAGAAGTAACCATCTCGGGCTTTTCTTTCTCCAATAAGAGGTAATTTTTGTTATTTAATTGTACAGTTGTAATTTGAAAATCAATGAGGTCTTTAAGATCCTTAATCTCAGTTGTTGATACAATAAGTATTTAAATTTTTTACTGAATATGTCTGCTTTGCAATTTTTTAACTGGAGATGCCTAATAGACCAAAACCGGGTTGGGCCGGACAAACGCAGATTAGGACAAGATAGGGTCTTGAGTAGGTGTGGATTAGGTAGGGTCCGGGTCGTGTCTAGGGTGTTGATTAGGGAAAGTGAGGTTTTAAACATGTGCCAGTTTGAAAAAAGGTCAGTGGTGGCACGTGATCTGGGAGGTGATGGAGGCAAGTTAGGCGGCGAGAGCAGCAGGGAGGTGATGCAGGTAAGTCAGAGGAGGCATGCGATCTGGGAGGGGTGATCGGTGTTGGGCGAGATGGTGGATGCACGTCAACGTGGACAAGGTGATTAGTTTAGGAGGCAGGGAAGGAAGGTCGAGTTGCGAGAGATGGTGGAGGTAAGTCCTATAACCGTGGGACCAAAACCTTATGATTTGGGAAGCTAGCCAGTAGTCGAAAAGGTTCGTGAGGACCACTCAGGATGATTGGTAAGAGTTACAGATTAGGTTGTTGCGTTGAACAGAGGAAGAAACAAAAGCAAGGGAAGAAGTAAAAGAAAGAAATATGAAGAAGAAAGAAAAAAAAAGGAGAAAGAATAATAGAAGGGTTTGAGTTATGAGAATGAGTTTGGCTTTTGGGTGGTTGGCAGATAAGATTTGGCAAGAGAGCGAAAAGAAGGAAAAAAAATAAGAAAAGAAAGAAACAAAGAAGTAGAAGAAGAAAAGAAGGGAAAAAAGGAAAAAAATTGTTTAGGAGGTGGCGGAGGCAGGTCGCTGCAAGAGGCAATGGAAGGAAGAGGCAGCTTGAGTAGGGTAGCGGTCGAGAAGGCTTGATTAGCACTAGAGGTGGGTCAAGGTGATTCGTGCGGAAGTAGGGGAAGAGAGAAGTAGAAGAAATAAAGAGGTATAAGGAAGAAAGGAGAAAGAAGAATAGAAGGGTTTGAGTTGTTGGAGCTAGTTGGGTTTTGGGTGATTGGCAGGTTTGGTTTTTGGGGAAGAAAGAAGAAAAAATAAGAAAAAAGGAACAAATAAGTAGAAGAAGAAAAGAAGGGGAAAACAAAAATAAGAAAAAAGAAATAAGAAGATGAGAAATTTTATTGATGGAGAGTGTATTAGATCTTTAATACTGTGTAGAGGTAGAAAGAAAATGGTACATCAAATTAGAGGTGTCTATGTTAGCGGAATTGATATGCTTTGATACCATTATTATTCCCGGGATCGACGCTGTGGAACGTGGCAATATGACAATACTTGCAAAAGAAAAAATTATTGTAGAGCAAATTAGTAATACCAAGATAAAAAAGTAATAACAATAATACGAAGATTTAATGTGGTTCGGCCCAAACTTGACTTATGTCCACAGGGAGAGAACTTAAACAAGAAGATTTAACGTGATTCGGCTCAAACTTGAAATACGTTCACGGGAGAGAACTTAGTGAGTTATATTTAATAAATTTGATACAAGAGATCTAACATTCCCCCTGATTCTTATAAGAATATTCACCTTCCCCTTAAATTCAACAAGATTACAAAAGTATATTTTCTCTCTATACACGTCACCTTCCTCTCTTTCTTGGCTTCTGATTTTCTTCTGTGTTACAATGTACTATGTTACAATCTATATTTATAGAGTTCATAATCCAAATTCTATTAGGACTATGAGATGATCTTGGCCGTAGGATGCTTGAAGAACTTGATCAATTCTTGTAGGAGTTGATCTCCTTAATGTAGAAAAATTCTAGACCCTTTAAACTTTAGAAAACTTTAGAAATAAATCTTTATTGAATAGAATCTGAATCTTATTCGAACTCCACCAGAAAAGAAAACTCGTACCGCCACTGAATTTGGAAACTGCTTGGCGAAGCAGCCAATAGCAGTCTGTTCTTGCCTATTGATATACTGTTGGCTGCTTCCGCGCTCAAACCATTTGTCCCCCTATGCACTAGCAGAAAGGATACCTTCAGAATGGTTAATTAGTCGACTTGTCTTTCAGACTAGTCGATTAGTCATTCCATGAGTCGACCTATAATGCCTATAAGTCAACTCCTGTATAACAATTCCTTCTCTGTATCTGTCCAATCGATTGGGTAGACCACTATACAGTCGACTAATCTGACTCGGTCTTGATTTGTTTCTTCTGTTTCAAGCTTTCGTCTTCTCCAGTTTTATTGGATTTTTTTGGATCATCTCTTCTTGAAAATAAGGCAAAATGAAAATAGTATTTAGTTTAGGTAGAGGAAAAGTACATATAAAAGACACTTGCTCTAATATAGAAAAATTACTACTCTTAATAGCTTTCTTGCCTGAGCGCTTTCCCGAAGTACTAAATGGTGGTGCGGTGCTATGCTACAAAGTGCACTTTTCTGCTCTGCGTTGTGCTCTTTTTTTCTGCACTACAATTATGTGTCATCTTCGCTGCAGTGTCCATATTGTGTATTTTTCTCCCAACCATGAGCTAGCAAAGAACACAGATATTGATACTCTCTCTCTCTCCCTCTCTCTCTCTCCCCCCACCCCCCTTCTCTCTTTCTTTTTTGGTAAATAGCTGATGCCCATATTGTTATGAAGGTGATTCCATCAAACTGCCCTTGTGCGATTCTCATCTATTTCCTTTGTGCTGTTTGCTTACTTCATGAGTATGTGTAACTTGTATGCTCATCATTTTGAGGCAATACTCATTTTTTTTACCCATCATGATTTTGATGGGCATTATAATGTGCATGTTTATGATATACCCTTGTACATGTGATTTTGTTACCCGGCTCCACTACATCCCTTTGTAATGACTTGGGCCTGTTCAAAACAGCAAAGGAATTTACATCAAATTTCTGACAAATATTTTGTGAAACTTATAACAATGAGGAAGATACAATAAGTTCTAAAGTTGTACTCTTTCTAGTTTCTAATCCTCTTCATACATAAAGGATACCCAACTCTAATAGTGATCCCTTGAATACACGGTATTCATCCCTGGATACATTAAATGTCTATCTTTATCTGATTAGTTTATAATACATGTTTTGTTTTTAGAAAGTATGATACATATTTTATATGTTCTAATAATCAAGTTCATTTTTTATATCAAATCCTGCAGGGAGTCATGGCAATCCTGAAGATCCAACTCAATGCAATTTCTGTTGTAAACCTTGTCATGTCAATTGGTATTGCTGTTGAGTTTTGTGTGCATATAACACATTCTTTCTCGGTTAGTGTTCACACCCTTTGAAAAATTATGATACTCTGTAGTTCTTATTTACAAAAAAACTGCATCACCAATTGTTATTTTGTTCCTTGACAGTGTTCTTCTATCCTGCAATTGTTTCCTTGACAGTGTTCTTCTATCCTGCAATTGTTTGTGAAAAAATATTTTGAGATATTTCTTAAAATGTTAAGTAGAAGAATAAGAACAGTTTAGGGTGCAAGGTTGTGGAGTGTTGATCTGAGAACGGAGTCATCCATTGCATGTAAGTGAGCAGTTTAGTGTCCCAATAGATGACATCAAAGTGCTGCAAGTTGAACATTTCATAAAAAGGAAGAAAACTTTAAATATCTCCTTTTCTTTTTGTACAATGGTCACACCCCTGCGGTTAAGATTTTCCTTGGGGAAACGATGGGGTTTGTATGCTCCCACTGGGTTAACATCATTTAACCCATGGGCCCAGGTAATTTTAACCCATACTAATAAATAATTGTTTGGCAAAACAAACCTGAGTTAAAGTCTCTTGACCCCTACCATAACCCATTCTTAAACATAATTTATGGATGTTACATGTTGACAACTCATAGAATAATAAAAAAAAAGATGATTTTTAAATATTGACAATTCTGGACTTAAATGAAGCGTATATAGCAGTCCCACTTACACGTATATAGCAGTCCCACTTACATAACTGCACTTATAAGTGCACTTGATTTGTATCGTTTATGTTAAGCATTAGGTTTGCTTGGTATCTTGATGTAGGTGGAGTGTAAGTGATGAAAGTGAATTATGTGGAATAAATGTCTTGTTGTTTCAGAAAATTAGAAAATAGAATCTATGTGCAACAGCAAGATTGCATGGAAAGTTTTCTCTCTCGCGTCATGGGGGCTTGTTTCCCAAACGAGGGCTTCTTTGCCCCAACATGAGGCATCTTTCCTTTTTTCTCTCTTTGGGGTCCAACGCTCTCTCTTCGTAGGTGTTCTCTCTTATGATGCAAGTCTCTGAGCCTTTCTGCCAAAAAATAAAATATCAGATTGCGTAACTAGTTTTGTTTGGATACCCGAAAGGTGCGTCTTTTGTCCATTTTGTTGAGTATTGGAGTATCCTTATATTTGACAAGAATACAGCCCTGGCTCCTTTTTTTTTTTTTTTTACTAGTACCCATCTTCACAGTGACATCCTCAATCCCCCATGGCAGATTATACTAATATACTGAGTAGAAATTAGAATACAATGGTTGACTGATTGCTCTAATGATTGCAACATCTCTAAACATATTGCTTAAGAAATAGTGTATCTTTTCTGTTCCTGATGTCAAATGTACTATAGTTTTTCTGATTTGTTGAATACTTCGCTATTTTGCTTCGACAGGTTAGCAGTGGCGACAGAGGAACTCGGGCCAAAGCCGCTCTGAGTACTATGGGTGCTTCCATCTTTAGGTAACTGCAACTTTTGTTGTGGTCGTCTGTGTGGGATTTATACTAACTTGTTGTCTGATCAAATTATGAGACTCAGAGAAATTCTCAACAAAAAGCTCTTGTTGCAATAATCATGTTAGCTTAATGGCTGAGACATTTGCTGGGAAATTTTTCCTTTTGTAGATATAATCTTTATAAGTTATAAACTACCATGAAATGCCTTATCAAAATAATATTAGCATCTAATTGGCATTTTATTCCATTTATTTCCATTGCGGAAGATGTTGGTGATGTAATCCCAATGGCAATACTCACCAAGGATGTTACATATATTTTCTTTGGTGTATAATAGCTTCTGCGGTATTTTCTGATCGCATGCTGAAATATGAACTATGCATTTCTCATATCATAGAGTTTAAATTACTATTTTTCAGAAATTACTTTCTTTTGTTTTTCAGTGCACAAGTACCGTCTCCATGAGAAAAAAATCAAGTTAACCATGTTTGGCATTTATTGTTTACCAAATTAGTTTGGTGGTCTAGCCAAGCTCTTCTAGAACTTCCCTTTGCTATAACCATTTTGTCATTTAATAAAACAAACATTATCTTCCTTTTATTTTTACAGCGGAATCACACTGACTAAGCTAGTGGGAGTTATTGTCCTGCGCTTTGCAAGATCAGAAATCTTTGTGGTCTCTCTTCATCTTACCCTTCATTCTTAGATTTTTCTTTCTTTTCTTGATTCAGTTTTCTTTCCATTTCCAGATATGCTTGTGCTTATACCTAAACTATCTTTTGTATGTTCTTGCAGGTTTACTATTTCCAGATGTACCTCGCACTTGTCCTCCTTGGGTTCTTGCACGGACTTGTTTTTCTCCCGGTTAGTAGTGCGAATTTGCCCGTTCATGTTACTCCATCTCAGTGGCCTTGAAACTGACATTCTTTTAAATGAGTGCAGGTGGTGTTGAGCATATGCGGCCCTCCTTCGAGGGATGTGCTGGTTGATAGGCAAGATAGTGAGCCATCAACTTCGATACAAATGAGTTAATTATCTCAGGAGTCAACTTGAGTTCATATGGTAGAAAGCAAATTAAGTTCTTTTGTAGGTTCAGTTACAGTCGGCGAGGGATTTCTGTAGTCCTATATATGTATATGAGACCGATCACCTGTTTATGTGAACCAGGGCTTCTGGTGTATACGTTGACATGAAGTTATTTTTTTCCAATACTGCGTCCAGTTTTTTTTTACAATTTTTTTCTTTCGTTATTTATTTTGCCCCCTTCTGGTGAAGGGATGATGTCCAAAATGTTGCCCTCTCTGTTTTCAGCCGAAGGAAAATTCTCTTTATTTGCCATTTTCAGGCCTTGAATCTGCTACCACACCAAGCTCAAAGAAACTCACCTTGCCAGTTGCCTGTCAGGCGAGTAGTTTTGTATGCATGACAGTATCCTTTTTAAGATTCAGGTGTTTTTTTCATTCAGGGACTATAGATTATGCATTGGTTTAGCCATTCCCCTACTCCCGTTCGTTTTTCTTCTCCTTGATGCGCGGGCAAAAAGTAAGTATTCAAAACACTTGATTTTTTGTTTATAAATACTTGAAATAATATAGATCAACTTCAATTGGGTGGATCTTGTATTCGAATATTGAAGGAAGGATTTGGCCTCGAATCCTTTCGGAAAGAGGCAAATAAGTCTCTCTCTCTCTCTCTCTCTCTCTCTCTATATATATATATATATTATATATATATATATATATATATATATATATATATAGACTTGTATCCTTTCAAAGGATTTGATCTCGGATCCTTCCCACTCAAAATCAACCCTCCAACATCCGAATACAAGATCCACTCCGTTGAAGTTGATCTATACTATTTCAAGTATCTATAAACCAAAAATCAAGTGTTTAAATACTTTTTGCCCATCCATCAAGTAGGGGAAAAACGGACGGCCTAAATAGTGAGTTGGTTAGTTTAATGGTGTAGAACATTTGAAATCTAACAAAAATTAGTTTATAGGGTTTTTAAATGTTTAGATCATAATGAAATGGCCGGATCGAGAATTTGTATGTCTAAAGACATAGATCTAACCAACTCACTACTTTCGGCCGTCCATTTTGCGTCGCTTGATGGATGGGCAAAAAGTATTTAAAACACTTGATTTTTGGTTTATAGATACATGAAATAGTATAGATTAACTTCAACGGAGTGGATCTTGTATTCGGATGTTGGAGGGTTGATTTTGAGTGGGAAGGATCCGGGATCAAATCCTTTTGAAAGGATACAAGTATATATATATATATATATATATATATATATATATATATATATATATATATATATATATATATATATGAGAAAAATGTATATCAGCCTGCGGCTGAGAGAACTCTCTCAGCGTGCGGTGACGTGGCTCAATTTTGTCACCCCACTAACTTGCGGCCCGCTTTTAGGAAGAAGTTAAATTACCAAATACCCTTTTCGATAACTTTTCTTATTGTTTATTATTATTTTTCCCTTTTTTTGCGTTTATAGGATTTAGGTTATTGTATATAAATTATTTTTCGCCCTATTTCCTTACCTCTTTTATGAAAGATCTAGTTTCTACTTTTCAGCCTGCGATAAAATTTTTTCTCAAAATATAAAATCTTTTCAGATCAATTTTATCAGCCTGCGATAAAATTCTACTTTATAGTTTAATTTAAACTGCGACCTTAGTCAGAGACTTTGGTCGCTGTGTACATTTAAACTGCGACCTTAGTCAGAGACTTTTGGTCGCAGTGTACATGGTTAATTGCCCGACAGACGCGGCCTGTCATAAAGATTTTATGAGATCTTTAAACGTCAAGTCTACGTTGTCTACGCGTCGGCTCTTCATTGGGTTTAGGCGTTAATGTCTTTTAATGTCAAACCGGCGCTGGCGGTTGGAGATCATTAAAGCCGACGGTTCTGATTAATGAACCATTAATTATGGTTATTATGGGCTGCCTATAAATAGGGCTCACCCTGTCCCTTTTTAACAGCCCATACTTAGACTGTTTTCTTTCGAGAGCAATTGCTCTGAGAATTCCCGCCTTCTTGAGAGTCTCTAACAGGGGCCTGCCTCCATGGAGGAAGATGACCCTATGGACGAAGATGACCCAGAGCTTGATTGTCCTTTTTTCAGGTTCGCTGGGCCCCTGGGAGAATATTTTCGCCGGCGAACTTGATCGATGTTCGTCCGCAAGGGAAGAAGTCATAGACCTCATCGTCCGCAAGGGAAGAAGTCATGGTCCTCGTCGTCCACAATTTTTTAATAAACTGCAACCTCAATAACACCACTGCTCTTAGTCAACAAGGGCTCTTTTGATGTTTAGTCTTCTTTGTACTGCTATATTGTAACACTCAATCTTATTGTATAAGAGAGCGTTTTGTATCATTTTCACATGCCTGGAGGCAAATGCCTGGACATAAATAAAAAGACCTCAATAACACCACTGCTCTTAGTCAACAAGGGCTCTTTTGATGTTTAATCTTCTTTGTACTGCTATATTGTAACACTCAATCTTATTGTATAAGAGAGCGTTTTGTATCATTTTCACATGCCTGGAGATAAATGCCTGGACATAAATAAAAAGCATATTTGTTTTTTAATAAACTACGACCTTGGTCGCAGTCATGCATTGCAAACAAAACAACTTGGACCAGAGACGACACTGTGACCAAGGTCGCATAAGACTACAGTGCAAACAGAAACAACTGCGACCAGGTCGACACTGCGACTAAAGACTGCGACTAAGCAACTGCTGCGGTGACGTGTCACCTCGTCGCAGTGTTGTTGTTGATTAAGACTAAAGACCAGCAACTGCGACCAAGGTTGCAGATTATTTTTAAGACTGCGGCCATCAACTGCGACCAAGGTCGCAGTGTTGTTGTTGATTAAGAATATAGACCAGCAACTGCGACCAAGGTCGCAGTGTTGTTGTTGATTAAGAGTAAAGACCAGCAACTGCGACCAAGGTCGCAGTGTATTTTATTAAGACTAAACGCCAGCACTGCGACCAAGGTCGCAGTGTGTTTTATTAATACTACGGTCAGAAACTGCGACCAAGGTAGCAGTGTTGTTGTTGATTAAGACTAAAGACCAGCAACTGCGACAAGTTCACAGTGTATTTATTAAGTCTGCGTCCAGCAACTGCGACCAAAGTCGCAACCTTTCATTTTAAAAATTTATACGGGTGAAGTAATATAATTATTAACTGCGTCCATGGTCGCAGTATATTCGTTTAGCGTAAAATATTTAAAATGAAGGTTTGTAACAATTGTACAGCATTTCAACCAAGACATAGTAGTAAAAAATGTAATTCACACAATTAACTTTAGAAAACATATTTATATATATTTAAAAAAAATAAAATACAAAATTTTAAACTTTTAATCCTCGTCATCACCATCGTAATCAGATTCGTCGTCAAGAGTCATGCTTTCGTCTTCCGTATCGCTTTCCGTCTCTTCCTCCTCTTCAGCGACAGTCTCCTCTTCGCTTTCTTCCTCTTTATGTTTGTGTTTTGGTTCATCAATGAACTCCCAGAACGGGTCGTCTGTATCAAGCTCAGATTCTGACCCGTAGCGAGACATCAGTTCAGAACTAAACATCCAATCATCATTAGATGATTGGCTTCTTTCCGGTGAAGACGGTGGTGAAGACATTTTTTTGAATCTATTTTCCGAACAGTGAGAGTAACTAGTTTGAGCAAAAATAACTTAGTATGTTTTTAATCCTTTGCTCATGACCCTTTATATATTTTTAATCCCGGAATTCCAAAAGGTTTAAGCTCTCAGACCACGTGAATATCTCTCAAATATATTTTCTACCTTTTCAAAATTGTATACTTCCTAGGTGACTGTTCAGTTATCCAAAACAGTTTAAAAGTTAATACACTATAATTTTAAATTACTTTGAACTCCAAAATAGTTCATTATTGCGACCATAGTCGCATTGGGAACTGATAAATGATTAAGTAACTGCGACCATAAATTGTCAACTGTTAGTCATCAAATACTGTCCTTCGTATAATTTCTGAATGTTTGTCTGATACTCCTATGAACAATTAAGATTGCGACTTTGGTCGCAATACTGAAGGAGATCGCATTGCTATACGATAGCATGTTTCCTCCGGTATTCTTTATTCTGTATTAAGTACGTGACCATGGAATATTTTTTTACTTTTCAATGCTAGAAGTCGCAGTCGTCATATAAAAGGGGTATTTTTGTCAATTTGTTTCACGATTGTTTAGGCGGGATTTTTTGATTTTTTTGGCGCCCACACTCTGCGACCGATGTGTGGCCTATATTCAGCCACGTCCCGCAGGCTGAGAAACTCTCTCAGCCTGCAGGCTGAGGTACAGTAAGCCCATATATATATATATATATATATATATATATATATATATATATATATATATATATATATATATATATATATATATATATATATATATATATATATATATATAATATATATGGGCTTACTGTACCTCTATATATATATATATATATATATATATATATATATATATATATATATATATATATATATATATATATATGGGCTTACTGTACCTCAGCCTGCAGGCTGAGAGAGTTTCTCAGCCTGCGGGACGTGGCTGAATATAGGCCACACATCGGTCGCAGAGTGTGGGCGTCAAAAAAATCAAAAAATCCCGCCTAAACAATCGTGAAACAAATTGACAAAAATACCCCTTTTATATGACGACTGCGACTTCTAGCATTGAAAAGTAAAAAATATTCCATGGTCACATACTTAATACAGAATAAAGAATACCGGAGGAAACATGCTATCGTATAGCAATGCGATCTCCTTCAGTACTGCGACCAAAGTCGCAAACTTCTTTCTCATTACGATGGGGATGACGAGGATTACAAGTTTAAAAAATTGTATTTTGTTTTTTTTAAAATATATATAAATCTGTTTTCTAAAGTTAATTGTGTGAATTACATTTTTTACTACTATGTCTTGGTTGAAAAATGCTGTACAATTGTTACAAACCTTCATTTTAAAAATTTTACGCTAAACGAATATACTGCGACCATGGACGCAGTTAATAATTATATTACTTTACCCTTATAAATTTTTAAAATGAAAGGTTGCGACATTGGTTGCAGTTGCTGGACGCAGACTTAATAAATACACTGCGACCTCGGTCGCAATTGCTGGACTTTAGTCTTAATCAACAACAACACTACTACATTGGTCGCAGTTTCTGACCGTAGTCTTAATAAAATAAACGACCGTAGTCTTAATAAAATAAACTGCGACCTTGATCGCAGTTGTTAGTGTTTAGTCTTAATAAAATACACAGCGACCTTGGTCGCAGTTGCTGGTCTTTACTCTTAATCAACAATATCACTGCGACCTTGGTCGCAGTTGGTGGTCTTTATAAATAATCAACAATAACACTGCGACCTTGGTCGCAGTTGATGGCCGCAGTATTAAAAAATAATCTGCAATCTTGGTCGCTATTGCTGGTCTTTAGTCTTAATCAACAACAACACTGCGACGAGGTAAACAACAACACTGCGACGAGGTGACACGTCACCGCAGCAGTTGCTTAGTCCCAGTCTTTGGTCACAGTGTCGACCCTGGTCGCAGTAGTTACTGTTTGCAATGTATCTTATGCGACCTTGGTCGCAGTGTCATCTATGGTCATAGTTGTTTAGTTTGCAATGCATGGCTGCGATCAAGTTCGTAGTTTATTAAAAAAAACAAATATGCTTTTTATTTATGTCCAGGCATTTATCTCCAGGCATGTGCAATTGATACAAAAACGATCTCTTATACAATAAGATTGAGTGTTACAATATAGCAGTACAAAGAAGACTAAACATCAAAAAGATCCCTTGTTGACTAAGAGCAGTGGTGTTATTGAGGTCTTTTATTTATGTCCAGACATTTATCTTCAGGCATGTGAAAATGATACAAAACGCTTTGTTATACAATAAGATTGAGTGTTACAATATAGCAGTACAAAGAAGACTAAACATCAAAGTAGCCAAGAAGACTAAACATCAAAAGAGCCCTTGTTGACTAAGAACAATCTTCTTCTTGAGGTCCGGTGGCAGCAGAATCCTCCGATTCCAACTGACCCTCCAAAGTGCCGGGATACGATCTTTCGTTGATGAACATCTCTTCACCAGAAGGTTATCCAGTGAGCATGGAGTTTCCTCGATGTCACTTCTGGGGTAAGAGAGGGAGAGTGAGACCTCACAAGGTATGCTACCCACCATTATATCCACCACATCCCCCGCCGCCATACCCACTCTGACCATCCGTTACCAGCAAGCTTGACTGGTGCATCAAGTCAGAGCAGATCTCGGTGAGGCTTAAGTCCTCGTCAGGGATCATGACTTCTTCCCTTGTGAACGATGAGGACCATGACTTCTTCCCTTGTGGACGATGAGGTCTATGACTTCTTCCCTTGTGGACGAACATCGATCAAGTTCGTCCGTAGGGTCATCTTCATCCATGGAGGCAGGCCCCTGTTAGAGACTCTGAAGAAGGCGGAAATTCTCAGAGCAATTGCTCTCGAAAGAAAACAGTCTAATTATGGGCTGTTAAAGGGAGAGGGTGAGTCCTATTTATAGGCAGCCCATAATAACCATAATTAATGGTTCATTAATCAGAATCGTCGGCATTAATGGTCTCCAACCGCCAGCGCCGGTTTGACATTAAAAGACATTAACGCCTAAACCCAAAGAAGAGCCGACGCGTGGACAACCGCTTCGGGAAACAACGAATGGTGCGGGGTTCGTCAAAGGGTTCGTCAAAGTAGACTTGACGTTAAAAGATCTCATAAAATCTTTATGACAGGTCGCGTCTCACGGAGTGACTCCAAGTCGCATCAGACAACAGACAACTTTTCATTTTTCATTTAGATTCAAAAAATGACTTAATCCAAAAACAACACTTAATAAAACACACTTACTTAACGTACTGCGACCAAAGTCGCAGTCCATATAATGCAACCCTAGATTGCAGTTGCTGGCCATCTTTATCAATAACAACACTGCGACCTTGGTCGCATTTAACCATGTACACTGCGACAAAAGACTTTGACTAAGGTCGCAGTTTAAATGTACAATGCGACCAAAGACTCTGACTACATTATATACAAAAAAATTAATTACTTAACGTACTGCGACCAAAGTCGCAGTCCATGTAATGCAACCCTAGATTGCAGTTCCTGGCCATCTTTATCAATAACAACACTGCGACCTTGGTCGCATTTAACCATGTACACTGCGACCAAAGACTTTGACTAAGGTCGCAGTTTAAATGTACAATGCAACCAAAGACCCTGACTACATTATATACAAAAAAATTAAACTATAAAGTAGAATTTTATCGCAGGCTGAAAAAATTGATCTGAAAAGAGAGGCAAAAATAAAAGGGGGGAAAAATAATAATAAACAATAAGGAAAAGTTATCATAAGGGGTATTTGGTAATTTAACTTCTACCTAAAAGCGGGCCGCAAGTCAGTGAGGTGACAAATTGAGCCACGTCACCGCAGGCTGAGAGAATACTCTCAGCCCGCGGGCTGATATACATTTCTCTCTCTCTCTCTCTCTCTCTCTCTCTCTCTCTCTCTCTCTCTCTCTATATATATATATATATATATATATATATATATATATATATATATAATATATATATATATATATATATGAGAACATAGGATGGAGCTCTTGCTCCAGCCATAAGGTGGGTGGGTGTGCGTTCGTGTGTTTAGCATAAGAGGGGTGTGTGTGCGCAGAAGCGGCTCAATCTCTAGGGAGGCCTTAGGCGAAAGTTTTAAATGGGCCTTTTAAAATATACTTTAAATAAGTAATTAATATTAACTAATATTTTATGTAATCAATACTTTATTGAAAAATAATTCTTCCAGCTTTTGAGATGCAAAATTTTTAATCAAGTTTTTGTATTCAAGTTTTGCTAACGCATCTTTTTCTATAGAGCAGTTGCAGGCCCTGTCGTCAGTCGGGGGTCTTGTCGACGGAGGCGGTGAAGAGCAGGGCAGCACATAGAGAGAGAGAGAGACGAGAGTGTGTGTTTTAATTTTGAGAAATTCTCTAATTATAACGGAGACGGTGAAGAGCAGGGCAGTACATAGAGAGAGAGAGATTTTTAATTTTGAAAAATTCTCTAATTATAATTAAATAGTTAGAGAGAGTGGGAAAAACTCAAGCTTTTCCTCATAATATAAAAAATGAAGAGGGGAAAAAAAATCAAAAAAGCGTGGATGATAAGATTCAAACTCGGGCAGGCAAAGCCCACTAAATTTCTAGTTATGCCTGATAACCACTCCGGCACGCCCGGTTGAACAAAACAGAAAGAAATTTGTATATTTTATATTTCTTATTTTAATAAATACTGATTTACAGTATTATTTTGGAGGCCCCACTATATTTGGGGCCCTAGGCGACCGCCTCATTCGCCTAGGGGTTGAGCCGCCCCTGTGTGTGTGTGTATATTGAATATTAACCTGAACCTAATTTGTACATGTTTTATCTTGCATATAACATTGAATTAAATCTTAATGAAATATCTTCAGGAAAGTAGTAGATATCTAACAGATATCAAAAAATATATATTTTATGTTCTTTTTAGAAGAATAAGTAGTTTCCTGAGTTTATTTTTGGTGTTTCCCTTCTTGAGGCTCTCTCTCTCTCTCTCTCTCTCTCTCTCTCTCTCTCTCTCACATCTCCAAACCCTAATTGATCTTTCTTCTAAAACCAGTTTGATTATGGGTATAGAAATACCAAACCTAAAAGACCCGGCACCAGCCATACGTGTACCGTATAAAAAATTCCTATTAAAAGAAAAAAGTTGTACTCAACAGGTTGCAAACCAAACAATATTCGTACACCGGAAGTGCTTTTGGGACGGAAACTAATTGCTACAAATTTAGGAATCAAACTTGTACTGAGCACATAAAATGCAAACAATCTGACCATTGTGTTCGTTACAAACTTTATTACAGTGGACTTGCATACAAACTCAATAGTCGGGTCAAGATTGTGACCCTCACATTTTGGAGTTTGTTTTCTGATTTACGTCTATTCACTTGATGATGCCAAGAGTAATGCTAATGAAAAGTGGATTTTGAAGCCTTGAACTTTTGATTGTCTGAAAAGAAAAATTTAGACAAGAGAGTATCTATCTACCTATTTAACTGCTCCCTATTTATCGACATGGCTGCAGGTTCAAGGTGAAAGTATCACTACGCTTAGCCTAAATGAATCACTCCATGCACCGACTTAATTTTTGAGATTATGCTGCAATAGTGATGTTAATGTGGGACATTAAATAAGTGTGTTTACAGGTGTCAGTTTGAATGAATTTATCACTATTGAGCAAAATACTTGTCCTGTGATTAAATTTTGAAGTCCACTATATTTAAATTTAATTTAAAAGTCTGTTAAAATGAAATTTTCCCAGCAATATATTTAGGGAAGGCCAGAGATTCAACTTAAGCTGATGCAAGTACTGAATTTAGAATCTTTATCAAAATAATTCTAGACCGAAAGAAGAAAATACTACTACTACGCGACTGTTAAGTGATGAACAATTGAGGCTTCTTTTGATCCTTTCAAATTGCAAAGTATTTCAATTTCCATCCTAATATTTATAAGCAGAATGAACCTGCAGTATTGGAGAACACAGAAACAAGGAGTGAAAATATCCCCACACACACACACAAAAAAAATATTTAATGTACATGTAAACTGGGCAAATAATACTTGGGTTGGCATTGAACCAATACCTGTCCAAATTTAAATGTAAATGTGTAAGAGAACTCAAAATAAAATTCAACTGCGGTCAATTACGTTTCTTACCCCAAAACCGCAGAATGAACAAAAGGAGGGGAAAAGAAAAACTCTATAAAAGATTGTACAAGTTTTACTATACAACAACAATATAAGATCAGATGTTATAGTATAACCTGTTGTGAAGTAGCAACTTACACAAAGTGGTGATACATTTGAGGTAAACATCCATTCCTTACTTTGTTTGCAGCACTCCTGCCATAAATGGATCAAAGACTAGTACAAAAAAGGGAATTCACGTCGTACTTTTCACATCGGTTGACTTCGGAGCCGACATTAAAAAGGGATCGGTGACAATTTTGAAAATAAAATGATTATACTATTATGTTGAATATTTTTTATAACGATTTCATGTCAGTTTACAAAAGAACCCACATGGATCTTAATATTTCACGTTGGTTCTGAAAAGAACCGACGTGAAAAATTCCGCTTAAAAATTGAATATTTTTTCGGAACTTTAGACGTCGGTCCTTTAGAGAACCGATATAAAATATTAGTATATTAGACATCAGTTCTTATTAGAACCGATGTGTAAACTTCTTTTAACATCGGTTCTTAATAGAACCGACGTTAAAGAGTTTTTCAAAATCGAGCCATAATTAGTATTAGTTTTCTAACCCTAGCCTCCATAGATCTCTCTCTCTCTCTCTCTCCTCTCTCTCTCTCTCTCTCTCTCGCTTCTCTCGTCTCTCTCGATTCTCTCCCCCCTCCCCGCGAGCTCTCTCTTCCCTCTCCCCTCTCTTCCTCCTTTCCTCCTCCTCTCCCTCTGATCCAGATCCGCTCCACCAGACCCTGGAATTCGCTCCATCGGCCCCTCCTCCTCTCCCTTTTCTCTAGATTCGCTCTGCCGGCCCTTGAGATCCGCTTTGCTGGCCCCTCCTCCTCTCCCTCTGCTCGAGATCTGCTGCCCCTCTCATCTTTTTACTATATAAAGGTAACCTCTTTCTCTCTAACTTTATTGTGTTGATTTCATTACTTTTGTGTTATATGGAGTAGTTCATGGTGTTTGTGCTAGTGGGTTTTAGTGGAGGCTTATGGGCAATGCTAGGGCTTTGGTGGGCAAAGATGAATTTTTATTGATGTGTGTGTAGTGGTGATGGTTGTGTGCGCATGATGTGTGTGTGTGTGGTGGAGGTGGAGGTGGTGGTGGGGTGTGTCATGCTTGATCTGCGTGTGTGCGTGTGTGTGATGGCGGTGGTGCGGTGGTGGTGAGTCATGCTTGTGTGTGTGTGTGAGCGATGTGTATGTGTCAGTGTATCTGTGTGTGTGTGTGTGTGTGTGTGTGTGTGTGTGTTGGTGGGGGGGTGTGTTGGTGGTGGTGGGGTGTGTGTGTATGTGTGTATTGATGGTGGTGTGTGTGTATGTGTCATGCTTGAAGTCTATGTGTGTCATGTTTGTGTGGTGGTGGTAGTGGCAGTGGGGTATTTGTGTGTGTGTGTGTGGTGGTGGTGTGTTTTTGTGTGTGTGTGTGTGTGGTGGTGGTGTGTTTTTGTGTGTGTGGTGGTAGTGGCTGTGTGTACTTGATGTGCGCGCGTTTGTGTGGTGGTGGTGGTGGTTGTTGTTATTGTGTATGCTTGATGTGCGCGCGCGTGTGTGGTGGTGTTAGTTTGGTGGTTGTGGTGGGTGTTCGCGATTCGAAGTTCATGAAAAACTCCATCATTGTTGAAGCACGTACAAGTTATAAAACCTAAACTTACTAAAATCTTTTTAGTAAAGTGTGTAGTGGCAAGTATAGGATCGAATCCACAGAGACTTTTTCTTGAAATTTTAGTTATTAAAAATCTCACTTTTATCTTATTCTAGTTGAGAAATCCCTTAGATGAAGGTTGGAATTTTGTTTTTTTAAAAATAAATAAATAAAGATCTTGTAGCAGAAAGCAAAAGAAAAATAAAAATATGAAGAAAGCAAAAGAAAGAAATACTAACCTTTTTGCGAAGATTTGAATACCCAAAATAAGGGAAAAAAAGAAATTAAAAGATTGGTACGAAGGGAAGAGGAAGATGAACCGGTGAACTTATTTCTTGTTGTCGCCTTGTTGTCTCCCTCCTCCAAGCGATGCTGAAAATAAAAGAAGCTAATAAAAGAAAAGAGATGACTTCATAGAATCAAATATGAAAGAAAAGAATAGCAAAAAAAAATAAAGAGAAAATTAAAGAAAAACTTAGACTGAATGCCGCAAGATCGTGAAGAAGAATTCTGAATTTTATTTCATAAGCATCAAATACAAAGCTCTTGACCTCTCCAATCTCGCATTACAACGCTCAAAACTTTCTTTTTCTAGCTTTTCAGCCCTCTGGTGTCCCCCCTCTCTCTCAATGAATACAGGTATTTATAGGAAAAAATGATAAGGGAGAGTGTAGGGAGATAGGAAGAGTTGGCTATTTTTGAATTTCAATCTTCCCCTTATCTCCAAACTTGACTTATCCAGAATTCTGATCTGCACCTTGATGGCGTGTTGATTGCTGAATATTGCTTAACAGATGATAGAATTTGAAACAGTGATAAACATAAGAGTTGTAGACTTTTAAATCTTCTTTCTGGATCATCTTGAATCATCAGATTTGAGATTAAGTAGCAAATGTTATGATTAAAATGCTAAACTGTATCCAGTCTGAATTCGAATCTAAATTGCTTCATCTCATCCGTTGATCTTTTCTCCATCCATTTATCCTCAGTAAACCCAATAGGGTCTTCAAAAAATTCATTTTTCTTTTGAATTTTTATAGTTTTATCTTATCTGGTAAATCCAATCCTCAGATAAGATAGACTAAAGATTCTCTGAATTTGAGTTGATCCCTATTTGATTTGAACTTTTCTGTTTGTTTGGATAGGATCCATGTTTATCTTCTTTTTATCATCCTGCAAGGATTAGGACATTAAGATAAGTGAGTTTATAATAATTTATTATAGAATATATGTAGGAATGTAATAATATTTATGGAATATATGTGTTCAAACAGTGGGGTGGTGGTTGATGTGTGTGCGTGAGTGTTATGCTTGATGTGTGTGTGTGTGTGTGTGCGCGCGCGCGCGCGCGCTGGTGGTGTGTGTGCCATACTTGATGTGTGTGCATGACATGTTTGTGTGCGGTGGTGGTGGTGGTGGTGGTCTATGTGTGTAGGAGGTGTGGGGGTGGTGGTTATGTGTGCTTGATATTCGCGCGCGCGTGTGTGTGTGTGTGTGTGTGTGTGTGTGTGTGTGTGGTGGTGGTGGTGGTGGTAGGTGTGTCATACTTGATGTGCTTGCGTGTGTGTGATGGTGGTGGTGTGGTGGTGTGTCATGCTTGATGTGTGTGTGTGGTGGTGGTAAAATAAATTTACTCTTTACATGTTCATGATGTTAATTCAATATATATTTTTGATGTGTTGTTAATCTAATATTTTGTTTTTGATGTCTATGTTGACACTCCAAAAAGACAAGCTCCCGGGTAGCACTTCAACCGATCTGAACAACGTCTACACTCGACGATATTTATAAAAGTCAGAGTTATGGACGAGCTGATGACCAGATTTATGCCCACTTCAGAGACCAAAGCAGGACTATAAGGCTAGGTCTGTTCAAACACCAAGCCTCGCACGAGCTCAAAAGGGTCAGCTTCGCTTGAAGCACCTCATAGCCTTGCCAAAAGGCCATGCCAACAAGCTTCACATGAAGCTTCGATCAGTCCCACTGAGGGCTAACCTTAGCTTCGCTTGAAACTTTCTCACCAACTTCACTGGAAGTTTAGGCCAGCTCCACTTTTAGCTAACCTTCTAGTTTCGCCTGAAGCTTTACCTAGCTCATCAATTAAGCTAACTTCTGACCTCGCTTGAGGCCCTGAATTTAGCTTCTCCTGAAGCTTTTTAGATGAGCTTCACATGAAGCTTTCATCTAGCTCCGCCGCGAGCTTTGCCAGGTCATATGACTATTCCCCAATCCCCTAAGAGGATTAGCAGTTATAACTCCACTTCTAATAGTGGAGTTGGTTGCTTTAGTGGGCGGTTACACCCACCTACTTGGTCCCACAATAAGTGGAGACATGTAGGTGGGTTCCAGCACCCTAGTTTCGCCAGAAGCTCACTTTTAGCTTCGCCACCAGGCTATATCAAGCCTGGCGTGAAGCTAACAGGCTGATTCAGCCTTGCTAAATTCAAGGGGCAGTTACACCCCTATTTGGCTATAAATAGCCCCTCGCAAGAGAGAACAAGGACTGGAAACTTTTGGAGACCTAAGAGACCTTTAGTCAAAAAGTGTCTTCTTACTTTTAAGCTTCCAAAGCTCCAGAGATTCAACTCTCTTTCATTCAGGATCCCAATACTCTAAGTCTTCTATCTTCCGAGGAGTTTTCAGAACCAAGTTAGAAGGAAATTCCTCCGAGAAGGCTTGAACACCGATCGATTGCATCGTTAACAGGATAAAGTGATCGCCTGCTGATCAGATTCTCATCGGCATGCTTTCCTAGAAATCTCAAAGGAGATCTACTTGTAATTTTATTTTTCTTTCTTTAAAAGAATTACTTGTAATTTTGCTTCTCGATTCTTTTATAAGTTTTCCCGCATATTCAATGAAAAATAAGATGGTGACTCCGTTGGGGAACAAAGTCTTCTTCCGCAATAAGAAGATGATATCGCAATGTAACGGTCAGAGTGCTGAACCCATCACCGTCGAAAATTTGGTCATCCACTTTGACCAAGAGAAGTTTGAGGAACTCCTCTCTGGGGTTGATCCAACACCCCATGCACGGAAGCACAGGAGGGTCTCCGTAGCCAGAGCTCCACCGACTGCAGATCAGAAGCAGCTCCGACTGAGGTCTTGTCCAAGCCTATGCTAGCGCGTGCGCGGTTAAGCGAACCTCGCTCCAATTCCCTTCAACCTCAACTGAAGCTAAGTTGACTCATGTCAACATGACGGCCTATGCAAATCCAAGCAGGTTCCACGTGAACCAAGAACTGCTCAGAGTAAGCGAATTTGGAGGGCGAACCTAAGAGCCCCTCTGCGCGAGGCTTTAGGCGAAGTTGAAGCTCAACCTCATCTCTCACGTGAAGAAAAGGGCAAAGCGTCCCTAAATGTTGATGGTGTTGCTTACGTAGCTTCAAAACGGGGCGCTCAAAGTCCCCTTAGCGGCGAGGCTGAATTGGGCGCGCAATGCAAAGTTAGATGCGAAGCCTCGTTGGCTTCACCTAACCAGAGAGCTCTTGTTTCCAGTGCTAACTTCTCTACTTTAAGCGAAGTTAAGGGCGTACCAAGTGCTAATAGCGTTGCTTATGTAGCTTTCGCACCTAAGGGTGCAAATAAAGTCCCTAGTCATAAGGCTAGAACTAAAGCATTGTGTAGTGCTAATCACCTTCGTCGCAACGCGAAGATCAAAGCGCCACTGTGCGCTAAAAGCGAAGCTACCACAGCTTCGCTCCCAGCACTTTCTAGCGCTAAGCTCGCACTTGGGGACAGAGATAAAAGATTAGCTTCGTCGAGCGAAGCTAATGCTACAGATAGAGTTGTTTTAACTTTATCAGTAATTAAAAAGAGAAGTTTCACTAAAGCTCCCCAATTTGAATAGCCTAGTTCATGACCTCCTCGAGTCTCTGTACTAGACCATTTAAGCTCGGTTAATCCTGATTTGCGAGATTTTTAATTAACAAACGAAGTTCTGTTGTGAAGAACTAAGCCATACTTCTCTCTCCCGTTGTGAACAAGTAGGGTGCCAATTGGTTACGGTCCATTCAGTCCATTGCCGACTAGGGTCAGTCCCCGCCACTCTTCCAACCCCCCAGTCGGTTTTCAACCGATTATCGATTCAAGCCCCTTTGAAACCTCAGAAAAAGAGTAAAGCACGAAACGTGTCAGGTCTTCCCTCAGCATCCGTTAACATGTAGGAAGGGGACGCGAACCGCTCAGGGCCAGACGAAGGAGCCGTGGTACTAATTCTCCTTCGTTTAGTTCTCAGATTCAGACTATAGCCCCGATTTGGGCCAAGACTTAGTATGGCAAGAGGGTGTATTCTGAGGCCCAAGATCCAGGGTAGCAATACCTTATAATTATGAACAACTGTCCTCTTCAATTGGGGTGATGTCACCAGAACCACTGAAAAGTCTCTTCTAATGGTCTGATAATGAGGGAGAAACTAATGAATATGCCTCTTCAGCAACAGTCAACTCTGTGCAGACAGACAGAGTGTCGGCTAACATGGCTGACAATAACAATGATGATCTTCGCTAACGGATGGAGGCTCAAGAACAAACTTTCAGGGCACAGTAAGAAGCTTTGGACAATATTCAACAGATGCTAACTTAGCTCCTGACCAACCAGAATAACAATGACACTGGGAGCAATCATAATGAGGAGGAATATAATGATGATGAACGTCCTAAGACTGAGAAGTCGAATAAAAGTTCTTCAATCGATGCAGAGGTCATTAAAGGCATCGATGCTTAGATTGCATCCCTAACCCAGAGGGATGAGCGAAAAAAAGGTAGGTATGACTCGCCCTTACCCACTTAATAGGATTCGGTGCCATACCCGCCAAATTTCAAGCCACCTACGGTACAAACGTATGATGATAAGAGTTCGTTGAACTAGCATATCTATTACTTCCGGTCCCAGACTGGTAATGTAATAGATAATGATGCCATCATGATAGATTGTCTATCGATACTCTCAAAGGAATAGCCTTCGACTGGTTCAGAAGCCTTCCACCGGGTTCCATCAATTCTTGGATCGATTTGGAGACTCAGTTCCTTTCTCACTTCTATGAGAATGACACCAAGGTAACTATGGATAAACTCCTTTACACAGTACAAAAGAAGGGAGAATCGGTCCGTGATTACATTGAAAGATTCAGGAATGTATCTCTGATATGTCCAGCAGGGATGTCGATGCCTATGTTATTGCAGACATGTAGGCACAACTTTCTGGACAAGTAGAGATTCGCATGGGAGCTGTTAAGGCCCATACTCAGAAAGAGCTTGTTGAGCAAGCTGAAATAGCTGAGAAGTCGGCTAAAAAGTTTGAGTCTTTCATGCGTAAGGGCAAATCAGGGGTAAACAATAAAGGACGTGGTGAAGTAGCACAGTCTTCCCAATCAAAAGGGAAAGAAATCATGTCTGTGGAGTTGTCAGGAGAAACTCCACCAAAAACTAAGAAGAGTGGCGCCGTTAATCAGGAGTTCAAGTTTTTTCCAAAACAGTACTCCTTTAAAGATGAGCAGGTGGTTACGATTTTTCACTTGCTCCAAAAGGGCGGTAAGTTGAAGCTTCCAAAGGTTCGACGCCCTAATGAAGTGGGATGTACGAATGAATCCAGCTATTGCCTCTTTCATAAGATGGTTCATCATTTTACTAACAAATGTTTTGTCCTCAAAGACAAAATTCAGGCTCTAATCGACGCTGGAGTTCTGACTTTAAAGTCAGAACAAAAGAAAGTCACTGCGAACATAGTGACTCTCGAGTTTGGCACTTTTTCAAAGGTTACTGTTCTTGTTTCCTCGGAAAAGATTTGATTGCGCTTGTAAATTCTCTATTTGATTTTAAAAAAATTACAACGGATCAATAATCCGATTACAAAAGAATGGAAAATGGTTGGATCTCCCTTTTGTTTAAGGCTGGGTTCTTTGCGTAGCGGTGAAAAGTGAATCTTGTTTTTTGTTGACCGGGTGAACGTCAAGCTCCTCTGAAACTTCTCTCCTTGGATCACGGATGGAGTAGCATAGCTCCTATCCAATGAAATCTCAAAGAGACTTAGGCAAAAAAAAACTTGAACTCAGCAAATTGGTAGAAGAGTTTAACTCTTTATCGGTATTTCTCAGCTGAAAATTTTGACTCCTCTTCAATAACAAATTGAGCTATTTATAGGGGTTTCAAGAGTAAAACTGTTCCCTAAAAATCCTACATGATGGGGGTTAACTTCCCTCATTACGTGGGCAGTAACTGACCCTGTAATGAGGTTTATAACTGAGACGCAGGGCTCCTCTGTAGTTGGGACGCTGGCTTGAGCTTTGGGTTTAGTCGTTGAGGTAATGCTGGACACGGGTCTTGAGCTTCGCGTTTGGGCGCCGCGGTGGTATTAGAAACTCTAGCTTCAAACTTTGTGTTGAGTTTCGCATCTGGGACGCGGGCTTTAAGCTCTGTGTTGAGACGCGGGCTTTGAACTTTGCTAGACGCAGGCTTCGAGCCCTGAGTCTTGCCATTGCAGTGATGCTGGGATGCGTATTTCGAGCCCCACGTCTTGACATTGCAGTGGTGTTGAGACATGGGTTTCGAGCCTCGCATTCTGATACTGCGGTGATGCTGGGACGCGGGTTTTGAGCCTCGCGTCTTGGCATTGCATGAATAGCTTTGATTTGCCTTGCGTCTGAAGTATGGACTTGCTATTTGATGATTTGTCTTTAGTAATTTTTAGACAGTCTATAGAATCTCTCCCAAAGTTTATAAAACTCCGCGATTGACTGGGACGGATTTCGAAACACTTTGGACTTTTCTTTTAGCAGCAAGCTCTCAAGACTAGACCGACAATCTTCTGAGATACCTTGAGCTCGATCTTGTCTAGATTTTGGTCTTCATGAGTGTACTGTTTAACTCTTTGAAACCACTCGAGATGATCGTCTTGAGTGTCTAGATACGCAGCCCAGACCTCTTCGGTGCTCTAAGCTCTGTTGGTGTACTGTTAAACTAGGAGAATAGTCATCTGCTTTCATCAGTGTACTGTTGAACTGATTGCAGAAGTAAAGACTGAACACTGGTCTTGTAGACACAAAGGTCATGTTGCCTTTGAGACGTGGACCTCGTCTGAAGTAGAAACGCGACTCTCATTCATTGGAGAGACGTGAACGTCGAAGTGGAGACGCAGCTCACACTTTGTTGAAGTGATGCAGACTTCGAGTTGGAAACGCGGACCTCTCTTTGCTGAAGAGACGCGGTTCTGTTGTGTTACCAAGGTGCGAGTTTCTTTCAAAGTGAAGACGCGCCTTTCACTTGATGTAGAAACGTGGCTCTCAGCATTACAAAACATGAACTTGCTTCAAAGTAGGGACATAGCTCTCGTTGGGAACAGAGGCGCAGCTCTCTTATTTTCCCAAGGCGTGAGCCAGAGAATGCTGAAGAGACGCGATCTTCGAAGTGGAGATGCAGCTCTCGCTTTGTTGAAGTAACACAGACTTCGAGGTGAAGACGCGGACCTCTCTCTGCTGAAGAGACGCAGCTCTGTTAAACGCGAGACTCGCATTCTGGATGCATTGCCATGCATCTGGTGACGATTGGTCTCGAGATACGGCCTGCGTATCTTGGCCAATTACTGTGTCTATAAAAAAGATAGGAGTTTTTCAAGAGTCATCATTGGACTCTTTTCTTCTCCGTTGAACTCTGCGTTAAGAGTTTTAAGAATTTAAGAAAAACTTCGAGCCTTTTCTTCCTATTCTCATCTTCTACACAAAGTTCACTGTCAAAATAGCCCCAAAGACCAAGCCTGTGACTTCATCCTCGAGCCCTATCGCTCTAGAGGCTCAAATGGGAGGTTGCTCTACGCAGGAGGCTCTTATTTTAGATAATAAAACCATTCGAATCGATTTTCGTCATTAAGGAACTTGAAGAGTTACTTTAACTCTTAATCTTCTTCTGAGTTGAACCACCAACGCGAGGCTCACGCCCGTGTTTGATTTTCAGATGCGACTCTTGCACTGGTAGGTAAGACGCGGGTTTGATGACCTCCGCGTCTTCGCTTCATCAGCTTGAGTCTATGTCAGTTTGTTGAACGCGGGCTTCGTTGAACCTTGCGTTTGATCCCAACACTTAGAGAATTTTTTGAAGTGGAGGAGTTTAGACGCGGACTTCATGTGAACCTCGTGTCTCTGAGGTTTGACGCGAGGTTCACTGAGTCTCGCGTCTGATTCTAACACTTAGAGAAATTTCTAAGTTGTGGCGTTTCAAACGCGGACTTCATGTGAGCCTCGCATCTTTTGAGATTAAACACGGTTACCGAGCTTCGCGTCTCAATCATTAGACGCGGTTTTAAAGGTGAACCTTGCGTCTGAATTTCAACACTTAGACAATTTTTAGGTTGCTAAATCTTGTGTTATCTTTTTTGGTAGTGAGAAACTCATCGAATCCTCTTGTCATTTTGGACATATAAGTGGCGCTGACCTGAACATGATCTTCGTTCTCCAGAGGACTGCTCCTGTGACCATTGATAAATCAAAGGAACGACGTAGCCAGATCAGCAATGCCAGTATGCTAACTCTCCGGGAAATCATTTCTGACGGTCGGCTTGAATCGGATTCCCGTGCTCTATTGAGGAAGCCCCACTTATTCTTTGGTGACTCTATCAAGGAGGATGAGGCTGCTCTTTATGATGGGGATTACAAATAGCTTCGCCAGATTGGAAATAGGAGGTTTCCTCCCAAATAAGGAACGGATGAATCCCCTAGCCTTCCTGCAGCATATGTCCGTGTGTCAGACAATGGATTGGGAGTTGATCAGACCAATCTCTAGAGATACCCTGGGCATGATAAGTGCCCGTAAAGCCTTCATCATCGGTCATGGGATGGATGTGCTGGGGTTGCAGCCTGGCTTGGTTAGAGCTGAATACCCAACAGGAAAGACCCCCCAACTTGCAACCACCTTCATTAGACAATTCCTGGATGTAACGGGTGACTTTCCTCTAGAATTTCGTGCCACCGGATGGGTCCACTCTACCGACAAACATTGTGGGGGCAGAATGGTAGGGTTTGCTCTAGAAGAATTTGAAGATCTTTTGCTGCAGGCCGGACTGTACGGGGCCGTGAGAGCTATCCAGTACGGCATTCCACAGAGCACCCAACATTTCTACGCTATCCTAGAGCGGTATAATCCAGAGACCTGCACGTTCTATTGAGGAAAATTAGCATGTGAAGTTTGGGTTGCCAGGGATGTAGTGTTAACTTGACAATTTTGAAGACTTGTGTCTCTATGTAGGGGAGCGACAAGTGAAAGTTCGTACTCGCTGAGGAGTACTGAAAATTTTTCACTGTTAGAGGTGTAGTGTTAATATAGCAGTGTGAGCTTATAGACCTACCACTCCGTGGGAGAGAATTAGTAGGGGACTTTGGTGGAAAGTAGAATGAATTTTCAGAGATGTAATGTTAACGTGATAAACATTGATTTTCTATGGGCATAAGCGATTTGCCATTAGAGGTGCAATATTAACATAATAGCGGAGAGATTTTGAGTGGGTATTTAGTAAAATTTATTCGTCAGAGGTTTAATGTTAACTTGACTGACACTACTGGGAATCGAGGAAAATGACTTGTCAAAGGTTTACTATTAACATGATAAGTCTGTGCTCATTTCACCAAAAAAAATGGGTACATGTATTTTTTTTTGTGGTCCTACCATTCCGTGGGATGGAATTGGTAAGAGATTTTGGAGGAAAAATATAATAAATTGTTAGAGGTGTAATATTAACTTGACGAACCCTATTGGGGATTGAGAAAATGACTTGCCAGAGGTTTACTGTTAACATGACAAGTCTGTACTTATTTCGCTGGAAAAAATGGACACATGTATTTTTTGGTCTGACCATTCCGTGGGAGGGCATTGGAGGGGAGACGGGACCAAGTCTCTTAGAATTTTTAACAAATCCTCAGCTATCAACAGATTTGGTATGCCTTTACTGACTACTGTTTGAGTTAGGCTAGCCATGCTATTCCCCTCAGAATGATGAGTTGCCGAGGACTTATGTTGGACTTAAAGCCAACATTTTCCTCTATCCTTAGCCTTTAGAGGCGTCATATTTTGATAGATAAATTAGAGAAGAGTAACAAGGCTAAAAAAAAAATATTGCACTTTGTTTTTTCTTTGATGTTTACATTATGCACCATGATGTAACCAGTGTTCGGTCAGCTCGACAATGATCGACCATAATGTGATCCACTGAAGAAAGAAGCTTCTTTTTGGCGCTCTTTTAAACATCTTGGATCTGAAAGTTTTTGATCAGAGGTGTAATGTTAACCTGATCATGAGAAGAATCCTGTTAAGGATAGTACTTCTTCAAGATTCTGCCGTTGATCGGCATCATGAGCGTATCGCCGTCTAGGATTATAAGGCGGTTTGCTCCATTCGAGTAAACTGACTCTACTACAAATGGTCCTTCCTATTTGGGCTGAAATTTTCCTTTGGTCTTATGCGTCATCATCATGGGTCTTCTGACGGCTAAGACAAGGTCACCCTTCTTGAAAGTCTGCTCCTTGACTTTCTTGTTGAAGGCCTAGTAATTTGAGCTTGATAGAGCTCGATTTGTTATTGAGCTTGCAGGTGTTTATCGTCCAAAGCTTCCAGTTCCTGGAGTCGCACTCGATACTTCTCCTCATTTGTCATATCTATTGTCAAGGCAACGCGTAATGGGATCTAGTTTTCTAGTGGGAGTACGGCCTCACACCCGTGTACCGAAGAGGACGGTGTAGTTTTCGTCGGGGTTCTCATTGTTGTGCGATAAGCCCATAAGCATTCGCCTAACTTATCATCCCAGTCGCGTTGCCTCTTCGAGACAAATTTCTTGAGAAGTTTCTCCTTCGTCTTGTTGAAAGCTTCTACAAGGCCGTTAGCGGCTGGATAATATGTCGTTGAAGACACACTCTGGATCCTGAACTTGTTGCCGAATCTTTAGAAGGCTTGGCTGATGAGCTGAGGCCCATTATCATAGATAATCCATCGTGGCATGTCAAAGCGGTAGACTACGTGGTGTTTAATGAACTTGATCACATCAGATGTCTTTACCTCCCTCAAGGGAATAGCTTCAGCCCATTTGTAGAAGTAATCGATTATGGTTAAGATAAACTGGTGTCCTTTGGATGAGTGGGCTGATAGGACTAACGACATCTATCCCCCACATTTCGAATGGCCAGGAAGAAATTGTAGGGCGAAGATGTCCTGGTGCCTGGTGAATGAAGTCACCATGGATCTGACAGGTATCGCTTAGTGTAAGTGATGGCGTCAGAGATCATCTTTGGTCAATAATATCTCAGTCTTCAAAGTCGATCTCCAAGTTTTGGACCAGGTTGGTGAGCTCTGCACATGCCGTCATGAGACTCTTTGAGTGTTTCCAAAGCCTTTTCATGTGACAATCAACGGAGGAGGATTTCATCATGCGATCGGCGATACAGTGTTCTTGTGATCGCATTATAATAGAATTTAGGGGCTTTCCTTTTAATAGCAGCCACCTCTTTACGGTCATCAGGCAAAATGTCGTACAATGCGTAGTCGATATACGGGAATCGCCAATCCTTGAGCTCTGAACCTGCTGAAGTCTCTAAAGTTTTTTTTGACTTGAAGGTTCCCTGCTGGAATCTAATCATTTTCAAGGCGAGTTTCGAACAGTACAAGTCATGGCTGTAGATGAGTACTTTCTCCTCCTCTCTGGCTGGAAGATCTAAGGAGATAGTAAGGGACACCAGTACATCTGCATGCACATTTTGCTGTCGAGGTACATGGTCGATATAGAAGTTTCTAAACCTCTCTGCCATGTGGATAGTTGCATTGTGATAGGGTACTAAGTCTTCATGTCTGACTTCGTACTCTCCATGAACCTGGTTAATGATGATCTTTGAATCACCGTATGCTTCGAGATTTTTAACGCTAATCTCATCGGTGATTTGCATTCCGATCAAAAGAGTATTGTATTCTGCTACATTATTGGAATATGGCTCAATTAATGAGAATGCACGAGGGATTACATAGTTTTGTGGGGATATAAGTACTACCCCTACTCCTGCTATGATATTTCCTCAAAGACCCATTTTTGATACGCCATCGAAGAAGAGTTGCCCCACTTGTCCTTCCAAAGACATCCGGGTCAAGCAAATTTCAGCGATCCCGTTTGGAAGATCTTCATAAAGTTTGATCGTCCTTGGATCTGGGTGCTCAGCCAAGAAGTCTGCCACTGCCTGCCCCTTTACAGCTTTTTGTAGCAGGAATTGCATCTCTATTGGGAGAGTAACATGGCCCATTTTGCCAATCGACCATTCAGTGACGATGGCTTCGTCATAAGCAATCTTAAGGGATTTGACTTTTGATATGACATGTATGGTTTGGCCCACCAAGTCGTGTCGCGTCTTCTAGATGGCGAATACCAACGCAAGCATTCTTTTTCGATCGGGTTGTATTGATGTTCAGCCCCGACCATAGTTCTACTCATGTAGTAGATTGCCTGCTCGTGTTCCTGATCATTATTCTGAGCTAACAAAGCTCCTAGAGAATGATCCATAGCTCGAACATATATCAAGAAAGGTTTTTCTGACACCAGAGCTGTAAGGACAGGTGAATGCGTGAGGTACCGCTTGATTTCCTCGAACGTTTGTTGGCAAGCATCATCCCAAATGAATGAAACACCCTTCTTCATTAATTTAGAGAAGGATTGGCATCGTCTTGAGAGATTTAGGATAAATCTCTGGATATAGGTGAGTCGCCCTTGCAATCCTCTAAGCTATCTAAGATTCCTTGGAGGTTGCATCTCCTGGACGGCGCGGACCTTCTCTTGGTCGAGGTGGATTCCTTTGGATGTTATGACAAACCCTAGAATTTACCGTTGGCTACCCCCAAGAAGGATTTGGTGGGATTCATCTTCAATTGATACACCTGCATGATACCAAATACTGTCTTCAGATCTGCTATGTGATCACCTTTGGTATGGCTTTTCACTGCAATATCGTCTACGTAGCATTCTATTATTTTGCGTATATACTCATAGAAAATTGTATTCATAGCTCTCTAGTATGTAGCCCCCGTATTCTTCAATCCGAAGGGCATGATAGTATAGCAATAAACCCCTAATGGTATCCTGAAAGATGTATGCTTCTCATCGTTAGGGTACATTTTAATTTGATTGTATCCTAAGAATCCATCCATGAAAGATATTCGTTCGAACCCACACATGTTGTCGATCATGACATCCGTGATTGGAAGGGGGAACTCATCTTTAGGACATGCCTCATTTAGATCATGGAAATCAATGTAAATTCGGATCTTCCCATTCTTCTTAGTAACGGGGATGATATTGGATACCCAATCAGGGTGTTGTTCCTCCCTGATAAATCAGAGTCTATAAGCTTCTTGACTTCCGACTGAATCGCTTCCATTATCTCCGGGTAGAACCGTCGTTGTTGTTGCTTGACGGGCTTCGCATCTGAATTGATGTTGAGGTGATGCATAGCCACTTGAGAGTCGAGCCCAGGCATATCCTTGTAGTTCTAAGCGAAAACATCTATATAATCTCACATAAGAGATATTAGATCTTCCTTCTCGGGGGGTGATATGCTTTCGCTTATAAAGATGGGCTTGGGATTAGCCTCATCTCTCAAATTAATCTGGGTTACCTTATCCTCTGTGGGTGGTTCGCATTATTCAAAGCGAATATCTCAGAGAGTATTTAGGTGTTTGATACAATGATCTGCATCTGAGTGAATCATTTCTTCATCTCCATCTTCCGGGTGTCTTGTTGAAATCATGTTTACCGAAAGTTCTTTGAAGATGTTGCACACTAACATCTAACTCCCACGATGGTGTGCCTGATGAGTGATTATGATTAATGACACTTCAGACTCAGAGGCTGACGGGATTGGAATTGACACATAGCCCAACCCCTTGCGAGTTCGATAGTAATAATCATGGGCTTTCCCTTTTGAAATGAAGGATCGAAGCAGTGTTCTCCTTCCTTTGCCAAAGTTCAAGCCAAGATCACTTGTTAGGTCATAACCCATGTTCTCCATCATTCTGAGTATATTTGACTTGTAATGAGAGAACTGAGAAAATCCAGTCTCACTTTCTGAGTCTTCGTAAGTCATTGGTTTGGACTCGACTCTTTCGAAAAGGATTAGTTTTTGGCCTTTGCGCCTTGCTGGGATCTCAAAGAAAGATCCTTGCGCATCGCTGACGCTTTGATATACCTTGAAAGATGATCTCACCGGTACATGCAATTATGTCAGAGCATCTATTGCCAATCAGGGGTCATCACCTACATCGGTACTAGTATCTGATGGCACAGAATCAGAAGCAAACACAAAAAGATAAGTCAAATCTAACTCTTCATTAATATACCATGCGCCTACATCATTGTTATTGACATCGAGCTTATTAACGCTCGTTACAAGTGGATTCAACTCCCAAAGACATTCTTCTTCTGCCTCTGGCTCGACATCAACTTCGTTACCAGAGTCTAGTTCCTCTAGTTAGGGATTTTCATCTGTCTCCAGGGAATCCTGGTATAGGAGGGAGTCTGTGAAATAGTTTTCTACTCCCTTGAACGGATGCCTTTCGGCAATCAACGTTCAGACTTTTCATCTCCGTCAACATACTTCATGACTTGATGGAGAGTAGAGGGGACGATGGAGTTACGATGAATCCATGATCGTCCCAGCAGCAAATTATATGAAGTGTTGGCGTCGATAACATAGCACGTCACCTCGGATCTTAGATCCCCAATCTGACATTTGAGTTTAATCTTTCCCATTGGGTGCGTACCATTGGCATGAAAATAGAAATAGTAGTTTGAGTGGCGCTCAATCGGTGAGTGAGGATTCTCAAGTGTTGCATGTTTTGGCGGGACATGATACTCAACGCGGATGCTGGATCCACTTGAATGCGGCTCACTTCAGACGATCTAATATACCTTGTGAAGTACAAAGGTTATCATATTTTTCCTTAACCTGCATGTCATCTGGTGTTAAGGTTATGCAGGGGGCATGTTGAGAGGTGTGGAGACAGTCTTCTTCTTCCTCCTGTGGTTCAGCCGGAATCCGGGTCATGAAGACCTCTGCATCAGCTAAATCTTCTTTCAGAGCTTCTCTTGTTGACTTTGATAGTCTCAAGAGGTCGTAAAGAGTGATCCTGAATAGCAATGACTAAGCAATCAGACATGTGAAGCTATGCAGTATAGGGAAAGGTCAATGAGCAGTTTTAATCGCTAAAGCGCACTGCGGAGTTATACCCATGTGACGGGAAGAGTGTCTAACCACTACTTCGATCGTACACAACAAAACTCTTGCTCGAGTAAATCTAGCGAATAAGCACTGAGCGCTAAGCTCACCGTTCAGGCAAGAGTAAATTTAAAGAGCGAAGCGGTTGAGCTCGAAGGCTAACGACCACGAAGGGTCAGCCACACATAATGATAGAGCAGTATACATATATAAGTATTGAACTACACTATTACAAGCATTAGTCACACTAATACAATCTAATGGTCCATAGAAATACAAATGCAACAACACAGAATACAAACAAACCGTCCTAAAAATACAAGACACTCGTCGAAGTGGGAAATCACAGAAAAGTACTCACCCAATATAATATGTAGTACTCACCCAATACACAAAAGAGGTACTCGCCTCATCAACGACCGAGTATGAACAACTGAAACTCTGATAAAACTTCGACAGGAAGAGATGAGAGAGAGAAGTAGAGAGAGAAAACAAGCGAGAAAGATAGAAAGATGGAGAAAAAGAGGGGGCTGAGAGAAAGAGAGAAACAGAGAGAGAAAGAGAGGGGAAAAGAGATAGAGAAAGAAAGTGAGAGTCAGAGGGAGCGAGTGAGGGCCAGGGGGAGGGGAGTATGAGTTAGAGGGAAAGAGAGAGCTGATAAGACAAAGAGAGAGAGAGAACTAGAGAGGGAGAGAAGGCAGAGAGAGTTCAAAGGAGAGGGAGAGGGAGAGAGGGAGGTGCAGAGTGGTGGCGTCGCTTGGGGGCCAGCGGTGTTGGGCACGCGACAGAGGAGAGGAAGAAGGCAGGTGGGTGCATGTTGTGGTGGTGGATGGTGAAGGTGATGATGGTGGAGTGTGGCTACAGCTGGGTAATGGTGGTGGTGGTGCAGTGAGCTGCTGATCGGAGATGGGCGATGCACCGGGGTCAGGTAGTGGTGGTGGTGGTTGAAGGAGGAGGGAAAAGGTGGAGGAGTTGGTGATGGTGGGAGTGAAGGTGGTGATGTTGGATGGGAGCGATGGAGGTGGGAAAGTGAGGGGGTGGTTCGTTGCGATTTTGATGGGAGTTGGGCTGGGGGATGGTGGTGGTGGCGGCCTAGGGTTGGGCGGTCGGCGGTGGCTAGGCCTGGCCTGGGGTTGCGCCGACAAGAGAAGAGGAGGGAGAGGGTGAGTGAGTGAGAGGGTATGTGTGTGAATGAGAGTCAAAGAGGTAGAAGAGGGGGAGGAGTAAGTGAGAAAGATATTGATTAGGGAGGGGTGAGGTGGCTTTGGTGGCTGGCAAAGCCCAAGTGGGGGAGTGGGGTGTGTCATGGAAGAAAAGAATGAGAAGAAAAAAGAAAAAAGAAAAAGGAAGGAAAGAAAAAGGAAAATTTTAAAAAAATTAAAATAAGACAAAAAATGAATATTTAGGAGAAGAAAGAGATTGAAGAAGGAAAAACCAGAAAGAAAAAGAAAAGAAATTAATATTATTAATATTATTTTTTGGTTAAATTTTGACTAATTCAGAACAATCTCCAAAATTCTCAAAAATGAAAAATAGTATGCTGAGGAGCATTATGAAATTAGATTTGAGAAATTCAACCTTGTTTGTAAATTAAAAGTTCTGAAATCAATTAGCAATACCGGTTGACACCGGATTTAGAAGATTTTATAAAATAATTCAGAAAATCTTGAAAATCTTATAATATTAAAATATAATATTTGAAACTAAATCAGCCCAGTTTAACTACCTGGAAGGTCAATCAAATAGTTGCACTGGGATCGAGTTCTAGATTCGGACTCAGGTTGATTTTGAATCCACAAAATAAGGCCGAATACCAAATTATAATAAAATGATAATAAAAGAAGAATTAATACAGGAAAAATTAGAAAAATATGAGTGAAAAATCATGACACGTATCTGGGTATATTTCGGGAAGGGGGTGTTACATTTCATCTTATGAAATTCTCTCTAACACACTTTCACAAGGGGAAAGAAAACCCTAGCCAGAGAACAGAGGAATTTGAGGGAGAAGTTGCGCACAGTGACTTTCGCCTTCTAGCATTTCTAGGGTTTAGATTAATGTCCATGTCACTGCACCAAAACTCTGAAGTTGAAGTGAGGGTGAGGTATTTATATTTTAACACGCCTCCGCAGGCCGGAAGCCCTTTTTATGGCCAAACCCTAAAGTTTTCGCTATAGCAGTATTTTTTTAAACTAACTTTTAATGTGCCCCCGATGAGAATTGAACTTGAGTTGCTCTGAATACTATATTAAAGTCACTACCACTGCACAAAAATTCTAAAGTTAAGGTGAGAGTTGAGGTGGGTGGGTGTATGTGTGTGTATTTTGTGCATCTTTTGTCATAAAATGTCTACACCTACATATAGTGTGTCTACACAGAAGTAAAATTGTTCACTCATAACAATAAAATGCCTAACTTTACATGTAATATGTCCACCTTTACGTGAAATTGTCGACCTATAACCACTTTTGGTCCACCTGTATATGTAATTTGTCCATTTTCACTGATTGTTCTCCATCTATCTTTTATGGTATTTGCTTCTATTTTAAGGAGTTAAAAAGGACAAGAAAAGAAAGAGCTTCTGTCTCATATCTTGTTTTTTCCTTAATAACCAAACTATATATCTATTAGGTCAAGATCCAATTTTTATCAACCTTAATATATGGATTCTAATATATATATATATATATATATATATATATATATATATATATATATATATATATATATATATATATATATATATATTATGTGTGTGAGGTCAAAAAAACTACATCCATGCTAGATCGAAAACCCCTAGATCAATATTAGATCTACACTAGCATGCAAATAAATATAACATAAAACAACAAAAATAATGAACTTACAATCCATGGAGATCATTTGCTTTTTGAAGAGATCTCACACCTTATCCTTAAAGGTGATTTCTTTTTCTTGCCTTTTGAATCCCTCAAAACTTGTTATGTTTTATCGTTGTTCCATGATCTTGGCAAGAATGTCATAACAAATCGATACACACTAAATCACCCCACAACAACGTTCTTCCACAGAAGATGATGCAATGAAGAAGATCCTAGAGATCTTAATGGTTTACGCTCTGAAGATGAAGGCTAGTTCACTCTAAAGAGAATCATCACATACACACAAGAATCTCTCTATTGATTTCTCATAATATTTTGGAGTAGGTATTGCAAATCATGCATGAGAATTTATAACAATATTCACCACAAAATTAACGGCTCTTGTGTGGGAGAGAGGGAATATATAAAGATACATAAAACCTAGATGTGATAAGAAAAGGAGATGGGTGGATCTTACTCGTTGGATTACTCATGACCTAGATATGACCCTTTAATCAATCAAATCTTAATTAGATAT
Source organism: Agave tequilana (assembly GCA_038442645.1). Classification (NCBI taxonomy): domain Eukaryota; kingdom Viridiplantae; phylum Streptophyta; class Magnoliopsida; order Asparagales; family Asparagaceae; genus Agave; species Agave tequilana. The sequence goes on along the minus strand of JAVJIF010028304.1, from coordinate 5,048 downwards.
CGTAACTAATTAAGAGACAAAATTAGACTAGAAATCAAGCAAAGGATTAGAGAGAGAAAGATCACACGACTCAGGCGCAGGCAAGGACGAGTCAGGTTGGATCTCCGCCTAAGCGGGCCCAACCTGATAATAACTTATATTTCATCTTATGTGTTCATGGGAAATCGCCCCATATCAGAGGCTGCCACTAGAATCTGTTAAAGAATAGTCCATATCGTTGGTACTTTTGACTCGGTCCCATTTAAATCGACCGTCAGACAATAGAGGAAGATAAAAAGATTCAGCTAAAAGTGGACAATTATCAGCATAGGTGGACAATTAAGATAAAAAGTAAATACTTTAACGTGAAAGATAAGTACAAATAGAGACAAAAAGGTGGACATATAAAAGTGGATAGTATAAGTCTGAAGGTGAACATATTAGATAAATATACACATATTGAAATGAAAGTGGATAGAATTTGTCTCAAGTACATATATTTGGAGAAAGGTAGATAGATTGATCCCAAAGGTGTACAATTACTTCGTACACTTGGGATAGGTTTAAGACTAATATAGTCAAATTAATCAAAAATACAACATATTAAATATAAAAGTAGACATGTTTATATTATACATAGACAACTCTATACATGAACTAAGAAATAAGTTTGCTTACTTTTCATTACCTTCGACGCGAGTTGAAAGGACGAAGCCACGCCAGCGCCAGCGTGTGTGTATATGTGTATATATATGTATATGTACATGTATATATATATATAAACATATATATACATACACACACATACATCTATATACATACATATAAATATATATAAATACACACACACACATATATATATATACATATGCATATGTATGTATATGTGTGTGTGCGCAGCGCGCGTATGCGATAGACTTTTGTCCTTCCAAAAGGATTTGAGCCCAAATCCTTCTCACTCAAATTCAATCCTCCGACATTTGAATACAAGAACCACTCCGTAAAAGTTAATCTATATCATTTTAAGTGTCTATAAACTAAAAATGAAATGTTTTGAATACTTTTTTCCCATCCATCAAACAGCACAGACTGAACAGCCAAAAGTAGTGAGTTGGTTAGATCTATGTCTTTAGACATACAAATTCTCAATCCGGCCATTTCATTATGATCTAAATATTTAAAAACCCTACAAACTAATTTTTGTTAGGTTTCAAATGTTCTATACCATTAAGCTAACCAACTCACTATTTAGGTCGTCTGTTTTTTCCTACTTGATGCATGGGTGAAAAGTATTCAAAACACTTGATTTTTGTTTATGGATACTTGAAATAATATAGATAAACTTCAACGGAGTGGATCTCGTATTCGAATGTCGGATGTTGGTATTTGAGTAGGAATGATTTAGACTTAAATCCTTTTAGAATGACACAAGTCTATATATGTGTGTGCGTGCGTATGTGTATGTAGCGATCCAGTGAGAAAGCTAGCTTACGTGAGAAGATGAAAAAGAGCACACGAACTGTTGGATTAGTTTTTGGCTGGTTGAATTATTTTGAGGTAGGTTAAGTTAGTTTTGAGTTGATTAATTTAGTTTTTGGGTTTTAATTTTAATTTTATTTCCTTCGAATCTAATATCAATCACCCAAAAACTAATCCGGCGTTTCATATGCACCCTTCTCATCTTCTAATGTAAGCTAGCTTTCTCACCGATTACTACACACACACACACACGTGTGTGTGTGTGTGTGTGTATACATATACGTGTATATATATACACGTATATATATATACGTACATATATATATATATACGTATATATATACGTATACATATATATACGTATATATACATATACATATATATACGTATATATATACATATACACACACACATACACACATAGGGTCAAGTGTTCCTAGTAGGTCTACTTAGATTACAATCTAAGGAGGCGTCTTAAAACTCACCATGTACCATTCATATGAACGATCCACTCTATTTATCATGATTTTCATGTCCAAAAATGCTTATATATAGAATATCATACAGTTTGGACTTTTTTACCCAATGGTCAAACAATGTCATTTGTTCTATTTATTGAAAACCATTCATTTTATAACCATTAGATGCATGAGTAAAAAGTATCAAAAGTGCATGATTTTTATACACAATCATTTTAAGATATGTAGATTAAAATGAATGGAGTGGATCATTCTTAGAGATGCTCCATGGTAAATTTTAGGCAGGCTTTTTAGATTATAATCTATGGAGACCTACTAGAAGCACTTTTTTCACACACACACACACACACACTTGTGTCCTTCCAAAAGGATTTGAGGTCGAATCCTTCCCACTCAAATTCAATCCTCCGACATTCGAATACAAGATCCATACCGTTGAAGTTGATCTATATTATTTCAAGTATCTATAAAATAAAAATCAAGTGTTTTGAATACTTTTTTCCTCATCCATCAAGCGGCGGATGACCGAAAGTAGTGAGTTGGTTAGATCTATGCCTTTAGACTCACAAATTCTCAATCTGGCCATTTCATTATGATCTAAATATTTAAAAAGCCCTACAAACTAATTTTGTTAGGTTTCAAATGTTCTACACCGTTAAACTATCCAACTCACTATTTAGGCCGTCCATTTTTTTCCTACTTGATGGATGGTAAAAAATTATTCAAAACTCTTGATTTTTGGTTTATAGATACTTGAAATAATATAAATCAACTTCAACGGTGTGGATCTTGTATTCGAATGTCGGAGGGTTGAAATTGAGTGGGAAGGATTCGGCCTCAAATCCTTTTGGAAGGACACAAGTATGTGTGTTGTGTGTGTGTGTATATATATATAGAAAGTGAGAGAGAGAGAGAGAGAGAGAGAGAGGAGAGAGAGAGACTTGTGTCATTCTGAAAGGGTTCGAGCCCGAATCCTTCCCACCCCAATACAAACCTCTGACATTCGAATACAGATCTACTCCATTGATATTGATCTATATCATTTCAAGTATTTATAAACCAAAAATCAATACTTTGAATACTTTTTGCCCATCTATCAAGCGGTGCAAAATAGACGGCTGAAAGTAGTGAGTTGGTTAAATCTATATCTTTAGACATACAAATTCTCGATCCGACCATTTGATCATGGTCTAAACATTTAAAAACCCCTACACACCAATTTTTGTTAGATTTCAAATGCTTTATACTGTTAAACTAATTAACTCACTATTTAGGCCGTCCATTTTTTCCCTACTTGATGCATAAGCAAAAAGTATTCAAAACACTTGATTTTTATAGATACTTGAAATATATAGATTAACTTCAACGGAGTAGATCTTGTATTTGAATGTCAAATGTTGGCATTTGAGTGGGAAGGATTCGGCCTTGAATCCTTCCTGAATGACACAAGCATACACACACACACTTGTGTCCTTCTAAAAAGATTTGAGGCCAAATCCTTCCCACTAAAATACTAACATCTGACATTCGAATATAGATCCATTTCGTTGAAGTTGATATATATTATTTCAAGTATCTATAAATCAAAAATCAAGTGTTTTGAATACTTGTTGTCGATGCATCAAGTAGGGGAAAACGGATGGCCTAGATAGTGAGTTGGTTAGTTTAACAGTGTAGAACATTTAAAACCTAACAAAATTGGTTTGTAGTGATTTTTAAATATTTAGATTATAATCAAATGGCCGGATAGAGAATTTGTATGTCTAAAGACATAGGTCTAACCAACTCACTACTTCGGCCGTCCATTTTGCGTCGCTTGATGGATGGGAAAAAAGTATTCAAAATACTTGATTTTTACTTTATGTGCGCGCGCGCATGGATGCATGCATGGATGTATGTCCTTGAGAGTGGCCGAATGGTAAGCCACTTGGTTTCCTCCTAAGCGGGCGCTAGTTCGAATCCCGCTCTCAACGAAATATTGAGGATTACGCTGGAGGGCTTGTTGACCATCGAGTCTTCTTAGGATAAGGGTGAGGTGCCTCTGGGATACCACTATATATATATATATATATATATATATATATAATTATATATATATATATATATATATATAACAATTTCATGTCATATGAATAACAAACTTGAAATATGTACTCTAAGTCTCTGTCACTGATAATGGTGAAAATTATAATCTGCTCTTACTCAAGTTTGTAGCTTAAGAGAAAATGTAAAAAAAAAATGGAAAAAGAAAGACTTGAGAAAAAGAAGAAGAAGACTTAGAATAAAATAAATAAGATAAAAGTTGAAGATAAAGAAAATGAATGAGAGAGAAATATGAGATTAATCCTAGCCAAGCAAATTTGGAGGAAAAGATCCTGCTTTATCGTCATTTTCCCTCTAATTTCCCCTTATGAACATTTTTTCTTCTTTGATTAATCAATCAAAAGGAGCAAATACTAAAAAGTGTCTACTCCGCTAATAAGTTTTCCTTTTTGGTGTAAGAGTGTATTTAATACAGTTGTAAAAGTTAGATTTGTTCTAAATTTTACGCTGTGACAGACAACAGTCGCCAGTGGACATAAACGAGTAAGGGTGGACAACTTTTACGCTGTGACAGACACCAGCAGTCTTTATAGTGCTGAGTAACGATAATTACGACCCACAAACACATCACTGACGTGACATGAGCGAGCCCCACAACAGAAGGGTAATACAATGAATACAAAAATACAAAGTACCCAGTATCCAGTAAAAGTGAAGACAAAGACTTTTTGAAATACAAAACTTAAAGATGAGGTTTTTTGGCACGAAATTAAAGCCCAAGGGCTTTTACTAACTAAACGTGGGGCTTATACACATTTTCCCTTTTATTTTTATAAGAAAGTACGAAGACCGGGTTAACCCATGCATATACACGTAGGAAGAAGAGTCGCAGGATTCCAGGTGGGGCATGTGCCAAACCTTGACACCTTCATTCTGGAATAGGTTTTATATCTGAGTTCAGATTAAATATGAACTGACACAGTTGAATCGTTTTGTATGCAACTCCCTCATCCTATGGGCATTTTATAAGGTAAACGAGAACTCTTTTCCAAAGATGGATGATACAAG
>JAVJIF010028303.1:0-61215 GCA_038442645.1 Agave tequilana | reverse complement strand
TTTTAGCAGCATAATTATAAAATAAAATCATTTATCATACAATCCTTATTTAACTGAAGGAGAAAAAGAACACTCACCTAGCTTATCGCGCATCCAATTACAATTTGAGAAATCTACATTAAATACATTCGAATTTTATATAATATATCAAATTTACATTTATTGAATTTTATATAAGATATCTTATTTGATATTATTCAGTATTTTAAATTAAACATGGACTGTTCAGATCTTAAAATAATGTTGTATGATGATGTATTGAGTTTATAGGATTAATCGAACTTTATTTATTGATTTTTTTGTAGGGTTAAAATGGTTAACAACATGAAAATTTCTTAACGGGTCTGAAAGTTAAAGTAACGGGTTTCAACTTAGAAAGCAGTGATTTCAGTCCAATATAATCTGCAATTAATCCCAAAAATTTTCAGTAAGTTTCAGGAGTTATCTAGATATTTATCCCTATTTTTAATTATTTTTTTATCAAATTTTTATCTATCCATTAAATTATCTTTCAATAAGTGAACAGGTCTGAATGTATTTGGATCGGGTTATAATGGATTAGAACTCTAAATATTGGGCTGAACTGAATTGGGCTATCTGAAATTGGGCTTCAGAATTAATATGTATTTTCTTTCTTTTTTGTTTTCTATCCTAGCCCATTAGCCAGGCCCAGACATAATTTTCTTTTTCTTTTTTTTTTATATTGGGTGGCCTAGGCCAATGGCCACCCTAGCCCAAATAAACCGGGCCCAGGTGCTTTTGTCCCAAGCCCGTCCCCCTTTCTTTTCTCTCTTTTTTTTATCCTTTTCTTTTCTGGGCTTGGCCCAGTGGAAGCCCAGGCCACTAGCCTGGTCTATTCGGGTGCGGGGTCTGCACCTGGGTCGGGTGCAGACCCAGCTGCACAGACCCGGCCTGGGCCTGTGTAGTGGCTGTTGCTCACGACCTTTGGCTGAGAGCAATAGCCTATTTTTTTTTCTTTTTTTCTTATATATACATTTATATTTATACATACATATATGTATGTATGTATCTTCTGAAAATTCCTATTAATGTATTGTTACATTATCCAATTTATTTTTTTTATATTATTGGATGGATTTTCAGTTTCATAAAAGGGGATTTTTAAATCATGATATGTTATTAAATTTTAATTCATATAAATTGATTTAGATCTAGGGGAGATTTAGGTTTCATAAAATGAATAGAATTTTAATCATGATATTTCAATTAAATATTTTAATTCATAAAAATTAAATTTTTACTTACTTATATTGGATTAGCCTGCTCCTTAATCTCCACGCCTCGAACACGTTCCTTCGTCACGATCGATTCCAAGGAGAAGTGGAGGGAGGAAGAAGAATGTTGGATTTGGATTTCTTTCTGATTGTTGTTCTTTTTTTGTTTTTTTAAAAAAAGCAGGAAAGAGAGGTACATTAATCTAATATGATAAGACCCTTTTTAGCTCAGGATTTTTTAGCAATCAGGTTGTTAAGATAAGAATTCCAGTTGTTAAAATAAAAATTCCTAAAAGATCTCTTCAGATCTTTCAGTTGAGAATTTGAAATTTAAATTTGGCTTTACATTTGTTTAAATAAATTAGACTTCCAACCTAACCTACACAAGCCAATGTGGCATTATGGTTTAGGTATTAGGATTTAGTAAAAAGACAAGGGTTTGAAACTTGGAATAAACAATTTATGCAGATAATCATATTTTGTTATTTTTACTAAATATATATATTTGTTTAAATTTATTTTTTTATGTTATTTATTTTTTTAATTTAGTTATGAGTTAAATGGATTATGGTTTATTGGATAATAGGATTATGCGTTGGAAAAGAAAATCAATTAGGAATAATACCAACAATAACATAATAATAATGTATAAAATATAATACATACATATACTTGTATAAATGCAAATAAAAAACATATGCGCTTAATATGCATGCACATATATTTATACACATGTATAAAATAAATTAATCAATAATAATAAGTAAATCTAAATAAAATTAATAAAAGTAGAAATACCGTTTTATTAGTTAGGGGATATTACATATGCTATTTCCCATGATGCGTCTTTACATATAAAAATAGGACGTGACGCCAAATAACTACTACGACATAAGATAATACGATGCACCAAAATCAAATAATGCTAGAATAAGGCGAGAATGAGCCACATTTGTCCTGCCACTACCTTACTAGTTTATACATATCTTAGGTTGTATAAAGACGAGAGAAACCGAAAAGAGAGAAAAAAAGAAAGGAATTCAGGGATCAAAGGAAGATGATCAAAAAGAAATAGATAACTCTCCACTTGTAATTGGATTGTATAACCAGAACTCATGCATTTCAGTTGCAAATTTCTTTATCATTAATTTGCCGACTAGTTGTACTGTGGATATGAGAGTCTAGGCTCTACTACCACCCTATAATACCCCGATCCCATGGGTACAAAGATGTTACTGTGACGTATATACATAGGTCAAAATACCCTCATATATATACGCTTAGCATCAGTACTGGCAAGAATCAGAGTATGAAAGTACGTGATGCATTATATATTTTAACATATGAGTACAATTACAAAGTTATCACAGGATGTGACACAATATTACAAGAATATTACATCACCAATAGGTGCAAATGTGAGAACACAAAGAGATATACAATTATGAATAGTACAAAAGTTGCTTATAAGTTATAAAGAAAAAAACTCGAGAGTCTAATAGGGGGCCTGGAAGGAAAGAACTCTAAATGGTCTACCAATGATTCATGCTTCTGCTGCGTATCTCTAATTAGCAACTAGGAGAATCAAAAGTTTCAAGCTTCAAGATCTGGACATACAGATCCAGAGGAGTCAGAACTCCCCAACGAGTGGTAGGTGAGAGCCAAGTGGCGTCCAGGGACAAGCACATATGTATCGATAAACCTAAATCCAAGAGCATATATTGAAAATCATGTCATGAGCATAGACATGCAGGAGTAGGTAAGAAAGCAGTAAGTAAAGAAAATAAGGCAACACCAGTTATCTCATAAACTAATATAAAACCGATAAAACTGATAAAATCGAATAAAGTCGAATATAAGCAAAACCAATTGTATAAGCTTAGGTTATAGCTCCATGAGACTAGTACGTCGAAGGAGTAATCTAAATAAGGAAATCCTCCTCTATATACCTTTATTACATGTCACCTTAATCCGAGCATATACAACCCGAGTTGTAAAACAAGACAACGAATTATATATTAGCATCTTATTATAAATGATCGAGCCAAACCTGCACAGAAAAATACAAAATTTTAGGAATAAATGTTAGGTCCTCAATGCTACCATGTAGCCTAGGGCTAACGGGTCTGTTTCACAGGGAGGAACTGTGATGGAAGCTTTGTGTAAGTTTCTTCTTTTAAGTTCACAAAAATGAGCTTAAAATTCGCTTCTCAGGTTTAAAAGAAAATAGTTAAAACAAATCTAAGTTAAAAGAAATCTAAAAAAGAAGATGGGTTTATTGTTAAAAGAAAAGGAAAGCGAGTTTAAAGAAAAAGAAATAAAAAGAGAAAGTGTTTGTTTGGAAATTGTTATATTTATCTAAGAAAGAAAAATAGAAAAGAGATAAAAGAAGAAGACTTATCTATGTTGTACATTAAACATACCATGATTCGATACGAAGTAATGTAAAGCAAAATAAGATAATAAAAAATAGAAATTGACTGGATCGAGTACATTAAAGAAAAGGCTGAGAATTACGCTGGTTGTCACTTCAATACAACTCTTTGAGGAATGTTACATTCAATGTCATTCTAAATTCCACTCTTCCTCTCCTTCTCTCATGTGACTCTCTTTAAAAAAATGAAAATTACATTTGAAAAAAAGAAAATTCTAAACTAAATAAAACAAACTCTCTACTAGAGTTCGTCCTCTGCCTTCGAAGTATGCAGTATTTATAGGAGAAATAGGATAGGGATAAGAGTACAGAGATAGGAGCAAATGCTCCCCTGGATTCAAAAACTGGTCGCGAAAACGTAGCTTTTGTCGCATTTTTGCGGCAAGATCCTTGTCGTAGGGCTAGGGTCTGAGTGCGTGTGTCTGTCCGTCCCGTCCATCAGTCCTCTATCCTTTTATTATCCTAGATTTTCAAATTCTACTCTGGATTTGATGATACATCCTATTTAGCCTTAGCGAAACCGATAAGGTTTTCTTCTAATTTATTTTTCTTTTAAATTTTGATGATATTATCTTATATGAAATATTTGATTTTCAAATAAGATTACTTTAAGAACCTCTGGATTTGAATTGATCTCTGTTAATTTGAACTTTTGGATTTAATTAGATAGGATTTGTATTTATCTTCTCTCTATCATATCCTTCATGAATTTAGACATTAAGACAAGTTAGTTGTAGGAATTATTATAAAATAAATATAAGAATACAGTAATAATTATGTAATATATGTGTCCAAACACACCCCACACCTATCTTTTGCTCGTCTTCGAGCAAAACAAAGAGAAAAGAAAAACTAACTGACCTACCTAACTCAATTTGGTAGGAATTACGGTTTCACTTAGCACGTGTAACAAGCTGTTAACCTCTTGGTTTTTCCTAGAGGACGAGCTTTGTCTTGTGAGAGCTGAACCAACAAAATCCATAAAGATAGAAAAACAAGTGTTAGTATTTTTGAAAACACATTTTCAAGGAAAAATATTTGAAGTATTAATGTAAAATTCAAGTAATCTATAAGTCATAGGATTATCAAAACTCAGTCATATGTACCTTGTGAATGTGAAAATTTGACTCAGGATTCTTCAACTCTAACTATTATGCCTTAATTCTCTTTTTTACATTTATAGAGGTAATATCCCTTGCTCTATTAGGATTTCTAATTCGCCCATATAATGAACCTTAGTTGGTGACTCCTAAACCGGATGGTTTTAGGGTGCCAGTGAGAAAACACCCCAAGGACTTGGGACTCGAGCAAACTGTTGCCCAGAGACCCTTCACCTTAGTTTTGATGATGACTAACTTATGAAATTAAGTTTACTAATGATCTTGTGTTTATATAGTTTAAGTTATTGATCAAGATCTTAGTACGTGTTTAGGTTCAATAAAGAATTCAAAGCCAGTTTTGGAGCTAACATGGGTTGATTCAAGAAATCGAGCATCAAGATCGCATCAAGCACTCAAATGGACTCAACTCTTTAGATCGTTTTTGGATCGAGTCTCCTCGGAGATGAAAATTGACGAGAAGATATCGGTTGTGCTTGTTTAGTTTGAGTTTAGATCTTGTGTAAGAACAGATTTGTTTTGATATGTTCAAGTACACACACACACACAAAACTTCAATAGTTTTGGTTTTAGTTTAACCGGTTTTAGATTTTCAAGAATACATTTATTGGTTTTCATGAATAGATAGAATTAAAAAAAGTTTAAGTGGTTTAATGCGTAATGGAATTCATCCATATACATCTATGCTTTATATGCATATAAAAACTTATTTTGATGAATATGTAGTCATGTGTTTTAAGATTTGCTTTTTTCAAAACTTATTTTGTGATTTCATGTCAAAAATATAAATATATTTTTTACATGTGTATTATATTTCATTCAAACACACTATGCTTTAAAAATATTTAAATATCATATTTTTGTACATGTACAAGTTTGGAGAAGACAAATTTTCATTTCAAAATTCTAAGTTTCGAAAAATATAGTTTTTATTTAAAGTTTAATTTTATGTCACAAATAGTTCAACATATTTGTAATATGTGTTGATCTTTGATCACATATATTTGTACTTCAAAATATTTTAATGAACTTATTTTGTAGATTTTTATGGGATTTAGAAAAAAAAATTTTCATCGCTAAAGCCCTGACCTTGGGCTTCTGGCGGTCGACCGACTGGTCGAACGAGAGGTTGGTCGACCGAGCGGTCGACTGATGTGCACAGAAATGTGCACAACTCTAGGCTTGAGGGCCGGTTGACCGATCCAGAGAGCTTGTTCACCGGATCTGGCCCCGGTTGACGATTGGTTGATCGAACAAGAGAGCAGTGCTATCTGGTTCTTTCCTCGGTTGACTGATAGGTCAAGACCTGAGTGCGATCGACTAAGCGGTCGACTGAAAACCCAACGGTCTGAAAAATGACAGTTAGCCAGTCAACCAGCCGGTCGATCGATAGGTCATTTTGGCCAGAAAACTGAGCCCAATAGCTAGCTTTTTGAACCCTATAAAATGGGGTTGTCTTGGGTAGTTTTGGATAAGATTTTGGAGAAGTTTTAGAGCCAGTTTTTCCCATCTCTCTTAGAGTTTTTCTCTACTTTTTTTTGAGCTAAGACTTTCATATCAAAAGGAGAGTTTTTAAAGAGTGTTTATCTTGTGATTTCAAAGAGAATTCTTGAGTTTTTTCTTTACAAGTCTATCTTATTTTCTCACACAAACTTGAGCTTTCCTTATTATATTTATCCTCTAGGGATCATTTGTTGTGAGAGTATTTTTGGTGATCAAAGTGTAGAGATCACCAACTTTCCATCAATGTATTTGAGGAGGCGAACATGGAATTCGTGTTGTGGGAAGTTCTTGAGGAAGCTCATTGTAGAGATGCGGCCTCAACAAGCAAGTGTACCTGCATTTGTTGTTCTTACAGGAACAAGTGAGGGACTTACGGGTTCAAAAGTTCTTGAGGGAGCTCATTGTATGTGTTGCAGCATCGAGTAATCTTGCAGGATCAATTTTCGTGGAAATCCTTCATAGTGCTGATGGCGGGGACGTAGAGTAAATGTGCTCGAACTTCAAAACAAATTATCCAATGTTTGTGATTAATTATTTCTTTCTCTCTTACTTGTATTTTTATATCTTGCATTCTTATATTGTTTATCTCTTTATATGCTAGATATATTTGTACTCTATTGATATATATGCTTGGGTTGTGTGTTTGCTCACACTTGTATTCAACCAAAAGAGCCATAGTGTCACCTCAACTCGTAATCTAGTGGAATCTTGAGGAAATGGTCTAGAGCACTTCACCGCGAATTCGGCTACACTCTTTGATTATGCGCTGTGTGTTTGCGTAATAGTTTTTAGTTTGCATAATTAGTTTTAATTCTGCGTTGTTGTGCATTAGATTAGCTTGTCACCTATTCACCCCTCTCTAGGTGACTTACAATTGGTATGAGAGCTTGGCGCTCGTTATTTAGGTCTAACGACCTTGAGTTAAAGATCTTTACTTTAGCTAATCATAATATTTGCATGCACACACATAGATTTATGTCACCTCTCATGTTTGACAATCTTAACATCCAAATTTGGAAAGTTAAGATGTTCATATACCTTAAAGCCCTAGGAATTCATGTTTATTTTGCCGCCATCAAAGATTCTTACTTTTTAATGGCAAAAACCTTGAGGCTAACACAAAAGCCATCGATGCTTTAAAAAGAAACCTAAATGATGATTATTTATTTAGGGTATCTGATATTGAATCAGCTTTTGTAGTTTGGAGCACTCTTATCACTCTCAGGGAACAAACACCAATGATAAGGAGAGTGACTTGGATGACGGAAGTGCTATTTTCAACATGTGCTACATGATCCAAGGGGGTGCCCCCCTTGAGGTAAACTCCGAATTCAAGATTATGAAGATAGTGACATGCCATATGATGAACTTGCTTTATTTTATCAACAATTTCTTAATAATTATGAATTGCTAAAAATGGAAAACAAATGTTTGAAAAAAATATTTGGTTTTAAAAGAAAAAGACTCTTTTCAAAATAGATTGTTTAAAAAGAAAATGAATCTTTGAAAAGTAAAATTATTTTGGTGGAGAAAGAAAAGAAAGTTGTTTTAAAGGAGAAAGTCTCGTTGAAAAAGAAATTATTTTAAAAGAAAAGGAAAAGATTTCTAAAAGGAAAATAATGTTGATTCTCATTCTTGCCATGTTTCTCATTCACATGTCTCTTCTTCTAAAATTTAAAATTATATATGTATTATGAAGAAGAACATTGATTGTTTGGGCTTCACTTTGAGCCAATGTGCAATTAATCGCAATAGGTTGAAATCTATGCTTCACAATAAACAAGTTCCACACATGCATGAACATACCCCATGGCATACACATGCACAGCATGCTCACACCACTCATATATATGCTAGAGTGTACACATGTACACATTGTGGCCACAAAAGGCAATTTAGTAAAATTTTATTTTGATATAATAAATTTATTAAATTTTGTAAATAAGAATGTTTAGGTTCCTATTGCATCTGACCCTCATGGACTCAAAAGGATATGAGTATCAAAATTTTCACCACTTGTGTTTGATGTAGGTGTGAGCTTTCACCAAACAGTGAGAGGATTGGCGCCTTAATGGTGGATGCAATGAAACTTGAAGGGCACATCCAATTGATACATCGCTTTCTAGGAAGCGTGATGGGAAGACCACCTCGTGTTTTGGAGAAATGAATTGGCTACATCAGTTTTGGTAACCGTTTCATCCTCCTCTTTAAAAATATTTTAATGCTTATATGCTAGTGTAATGACCTAAACTTTCTTTGTTATTTTGTGCTTATAGATGAGTTAATTGGTTGCTTTGCTATGCATGTATTTTTGAAAAACTTTTCATTGAATTTGCATGCCTGTTTTTGTTAAATTCACATTTTGTATGTTTAGTTAAAGCATATATTATTTTATATGCCTATATCGTATTGATATGCAAATTTTATTAAAACTTGTGTTATACTTCCACAATTCATGAGATATATGATTTACATGCTTTATTTTTTTATGTACTCAATTATTTGTTTGATTGTACATTGTATTTCCTAATTTTAATGATTCATGTATAACTATATGATATATCATGTTTTTGAGAAAAAAATTTCATTTGAGTTTTGTTATGAGCATTATTCTTTATTTTCATGAATATGTCATTTAAATGATTCTTGTGCACTCACAATTTATATTTATTCATGATTTAGTTTTCATGAGCTTATATATGATCTTTATAGATCTTGAATGTCAATTTTTGTGTAATATACATATTTCCTGGGTACATGTTTTCATTTCATATTTGAAAATCTTAAACTAGTTTTTTTTAATTCTTCAATTGGTAGAGTTTTCAAACTATGCTAAAATTATTTTCAAAATCTCTTTTTTGAAAACTCCTATCTTTGAAGGGTAGTTGATTGGGCGACCATGCCTTGTGTGCTTTATTGAATATCTTTCAAACATTGCATGAAAGGAAGGTAGTTATGAGATATACATGATTTTAATGAAAATTGATTTTTGTATACTCATATTTGTTTTCTACGTTTATACATGCATTATATCTTAGTTGATGTTATATCTTGCTCTGATCGTACATACATATAGATATTTTTCTTGTGCTTATTTTACAATGTCCATATATCTTTAGCACAAATTGATTTCAGGCAAAGCTTGATTTAGTTCTTAAAGTTAAATGGTATCTTTACAAGTTTATGCATTATTTTTATTGGTTTTCCATAAAGGAGGAGAAAAATTCTTGTTTTGTCTTCCAATTGGTTTATTTTCAATTGGCAACTTACTCCCACTTTTATGATGAAAAATACTTTATTTGACATATGATAATATTTACAATATTGATTTTCAATAATCTTAAAGTAGTATTATTCTCAATTTGGTATCTATATTGCAAAATAGTTTTAGTATTTACTTTAAAATTTAGTTTTTTAGTTTCAATTGTTATCATGCCTTTCTATTGGTATCAATTATTAAAAATATTGTTTTACTTTCAACTTATTTCTTTCAATTGATTGATTTTTAGTGGTATTAAAATTTTTATTTTAAAATATGTTTATTGGTATTGTTTGTTTTTTTCACCCACCTTTGTTGATGAGTGACAAAATAGGGGAGAAAGATTTGTGTTTATATATGCATTTATTTGTGTTTATATGCATACATTTACTTTATGCATATTCTTACATGCATATGTTTTTATGATTTTTAATGTATATCTTTTATTATTGTTTATTAGTATGTTGAGCTACATTGAATATTTTTTGTGTTTTTATTGGTATGCATAAGTTAAGGAAGACTTTCATACTTATCCTTAAATAATGCAAATATAATCTTATAAGTTTTGTCATCATCAAAAGGGGAAGGTTGTTGGCCCAGAGGCCCTTTACCTTAGTTTTGATGATGACTAACTTTTGAAGTTAAGTTTGCTAATGATCTTGTATTTATATAATTTCAGTTATGGATCAAGATCTTAGTAGGTTATTAGCTTCAACAAAAGATGCGAAGCCAGTTTTGGAGCTATCATGGGTTGATTTAAGAACTTGAGTGTCAAAATCGCATCTAGCACTTAGAGGGAGTCAAGTTCTTTGAATCGAGTCGTCTTGGAGATGAATATCGCTGAGAAGACATTGGCTAGGTTTGTTTAGTTTGAGTTTAGATCTTGTGTAAGAATAGATTAGTTTTGATATGCTCAAGTACACGCACGCACACAAGTTTAATAGTTTTGGTTTCGGTTTAACCAGTTTTGGATTTTTCAAGAATACATTTATTAGTTTTCATAAATAGATAGAATCAAAAGAAGTTTACATGGTTTAATGTATATTAGATTTCATCCATATATAAATATCTATGTTTCATATGTTTAGAAAAACTTATTTTGATGAATATGTAGTTATATGATTTAAGTTTTGTTTTTTTCAAAATTAGTTTGGAATTTCATGTCAAAAATATAGATATATCTTTCACATGTGTATTGGATTCCATCCATACGTACTATACTTCAAAGTGTTTAAATATCATGTTTTTGTATTTGTACAAGTTTTAGATCAAACAAATTTTAATCTCAAAATTCTAAGTTTAGAAAAATACAGTTTTGTTTAAAACTTAATTTCTATATCCAAAAAAAGTTTAACATGCTTGTAATATGTGTTGGTTTTTGATCACACATATTTATACTTCAAGTATTTCAATGAACTTATTTTTATAGATTTTTATGAGATTTAAATAAAATTTTAGGGTTTTACATGTTAGATTTTTCATCTCTAAAACCTTAACCATGGTTCTGGGGGTCGACAGAGCGGTCGACCGATATGCACAGAGATGTGTACAAGCCTTGGCTTGAGGGCCGATTGACCGGACGGTCGACCGATCCAGAGAGCATGCTCTCTGGATCTGGCCCTAGTCGATCAAGCCATCGACTGATCAAGAGACATTGCTCTCTGGTTCTTGTCTCGATCGACTGATAGGTCAAGACTTAGGTGCAACCGACCGGGGGGCCGACTAGCAATCCTAACGGTCTGAAAAATGACCGTTGATCAGTCGACTGGCCAGTCGACTGATCGGCTATTTTGGCCAGAAACTGAGCCCAACGGCTAGTTTTCTGAGCCCTATAAAATGGGGTTCTATTGGCCAGTTTTGGGACCAGATTTTGGAGAAATTTTAGAGCCAATTTTTCCCATCTCTCTTAGAGGTTTTCCTCCACTTGTTTTTGGGCTAAAACTTCCATATCAAAACGAGAGTTTTTAAAGTATGTTTATCTTGTGATTTCAAAAGAGAATTCTTGAGTTTTTCCTCCACAAATCTATCTTGTTTTCTCACATAAACTTGAGCTTTCCATTGATATATTTATCCTCTAGGGATCATTTATTGTGAGAGTGTTTTTGGTGACTAAAGTATGGAGTCACCAAGTTTTTCATCTTTATATTTAAGAAGGCGAACTTGCGGGTTCGTGTTGTGAGGAGTTGTTAAGGGAGCTCGTTGTAGAGGTGCCGCCTCGGCAAGCAAGTGTGCTTGCGTACGTTGTTCTTGCGAGAACAAGTGAGGGACTTACAGATCCAAGAGTTCTTGAGGGAGCCTGCTGTAGGTGCTGCGTGGCGCGAGTGATCTTGCGAGATCCACTTTAGTGAAAATCCTTCATAGTGTTGAAGGCGGGAACGTAGAGTAAGTGTTCTCGAACCTCGAAATAATTCTCCCGTGTTTGTGATTGATTGCTTATCTCTCTTTCTCTCTCACTTGTCTTTTTATATCTTGCATGCTTATATTGTTTATCTTTTTATATGCTTGATATATTTGTACTCTATTGATATATATGATTGGGTTATTTGTTTGCTCACACTTGTATTCAACTAAGAGAGTCATAGTGGCACATTAACTATTAATCTAGAGGAATCTTGAGGAGACAGTCCGGAGCCCTTCACCGGGAAATTTGATTGAGGCAAAACCTGCACATAAAATAAAGAACTTTAGATTTAAGAAATGAAGATGTGCAAGTGCTCAATTCTTACCGCTATAGCAAGTGGCTATACTGGTCGTGATCCACATGGAGGGTTTTGCGATAGAAGCGTTTACGTTTTTGTATTGAAATCTTTATGAAAACCAAACGAGAGTTCTTCTCTGTTTTTAAGTTAAAAAAATGGAAAAGAGTTATGTTAAAGTTAGAAGAAAATGAGAGATGAAGAAGGTGGAAAAATCAGAAAACGATGAAAGCGACTATGTACAAATGAGTCGAAAAAGAATGAGTTGGAGGAGGTGGTTGGTGATCTAAACTAAGAAAGAAGAGTGAAGAAATACTTACCTAGGTTGATTGATGACTTACTTGGAAACCTTTGCATATTCTATCTTTGCTTCGGAGGCATTCAACGCATAGAACATAAGCCCGAGCTCAGTCCCCATTCGCATTATATCATCAAGTCTCGCACAAGCATGAAGTGATACGTTTTGAGGAAGAGAACATCTTCATGAACTATCATTGGCACTCACATAACATCGTTATACTTGTGCTTTGGAATTCACTTGTAAACTCAACAAAAACAAACGAGGTAAAGTAGAAGAGAAAGACGAAAACAAAAGAAAATGAAAGTAAAGAAGAACATAAAAATGTTACCTTTTATTGCTTGAAACTATGGAAGAAAGGAGGAGGGTACATCGGTGTCACTCTCAACATATGCCTCTCTCTTACTTACATGAATCATCATCTAACCTAAGCTACATACAAGTTACATAAAAATAAAAGAAAAAACTAAACTATAAAGATTGAAAACTAGGCTAAAATCCTATCTCTGCATGGTCGTCCCTTTTTCAGTGCACAAATTGGCTTTTTATAGGCAAAACCCTAACCAAAAGGATCCCGGGGAGATCGAGGGAGCAAACGCTCCCCCTAACTACCCAACAATGCCGCAGAAACGCGGCTTTGGCCACGTTTCTGCGGCCAGGGTGTGGCCAGGTGGCCACACCCTGTTGGTGGGTCACCCTGGTTTCTCCTTCTGACTTTATCTTGAGTTGGTTTCTTCGTTTGAGTCCAAGATTCTGACGAAATAGCCTTTGATTCTTGGCTTTAACCGATCGATTCTTAGAGGAATCTTCTTACCGGGTTTCAACCTCTTGATTTTGCCTTGATTCTCTGAGCTCGAATTAACTCTGATTTAATTCTGAATTTTGGTGGGCTTTGGGCTCATTTCTCTTCATCTCCTTAAAGATTGGGCCTGCAAATAAATTAAACAATTAATTAGGACAATGCAGGCTTTTATTCTATAATAAGTATGGAAATATGATACTAAATATGCAACATTAGTGACCAATCACACCCCCATACCTATCTTTTGCTCGTCCTCGAGCAAAACAATTAAACTATACTAAGGGTTATTAGACCACTTTCGCAGGTCGCGCAATTGTACTGAGCATGTGCAACAAGCCGGTAAACCTCTAGGTTTTCCCTAGAGGACGAGTTTTGTCTCGTGAGGGTTTTCAGCGGATTACACCCACAAAATCCATAAAGAAAGGGAAATAAAGAGTTAGTATTTTCGAAAAGCATTTTGAAATAGAAAAATATTTGAAATATGATTGTAAGATCTAAGCAATCTATAAGTTATAGGAAAATTGAATTTTTCATTCCTAAACTTAGTCTCTATTCAAAAATTTGTTATCAATCAAAGTAAGGAGTCAAATTGTACTTCTCATCTAGTCTATTACTTTACCCTAAGTCATATGCACCTTGTGACTGTGAAAATTTGGGCTAAGGGTTCATTAACTCTAACTCTTATGCCTTATTTATTTATATATACTTTTTTTGGTAATATTCCTTAGTTCTATTAGGCTTTCTAATCTGCCCATGTAACGAGCCTTTAATCGATGACTCCCAAACCAAACGGTCTTAGGGCACCGGGTGAGAAAACAACCCAAGGACTTAAGGACTCGAGCAAACAAGGCCACAAAACTAAGGATTATATGAACCTCTTTTAGGCGTGAATACTTATGCTTTATTAGGCACAAATACCCAGCTTAATCAGAGGATTTTTCTTTTCAAACTTATCTAATCATCTTTCGCATAAATACTAAAGCTTGCTTAGGCCAAAGCACCTAGCTAGTCAATAATTAGATTTGTTTGTATATATATATATATATATATATATATATATATATATATATATATATATATATATATATATATATATATATATATATATATATATATATATATATATATTTTTTAAATAACTTATCTAATCATCTTTTGCATAAATACTATGGCTTGCTTAGGCCAAAGCACCTAGCTAATCAATAATTAGATTTGTTTATCTTTTTTTTCTTTTTTTTAATAAGGCATAAGAATCTTTGTTTTTGAACCCTACGTGTGTAAGTGTATGAAGTGTGCATATTTCATCAAGGTAAAGATCAAGACTAAATTACTTTGACAAATTATCTTCCTAACCCTAAAAATCAAACAAATAATCTTATTTTGACCAAGTCTAAGAAATCTTAATTTGGATTTTCCTATTCCTTAAAATTAACTTAATTTCTTACAAAAAAATGTCAAAATATTGTTTTCATTTTCAAAAAGTTTTTAAAAGTAAAGAAAAATGTTAATTTTTTTTAAACAAAAAGAAAAGTTATGTTAGACCCTCCCCCACACCTATCTCATGCATTGTCCTCAATGTATGAATTAATGCATAGATGCATGAAAAAGAAGAAAGGGAAGGAAAATGTTACCTTAAGGTGGTGGTTCCGGTGGTGGTCTGATTGGTCCATGAAATACGGCCCAATCAACTTTTCGTTAGGCTCGGAGAAACCCACCAGAAATTACTTTAATATAACCCACTAAAAAGATGTGTCCATAAAGGATTTTTATTAAGTATTTGACCCCATCTAATTTCCATATTCCATAACATATTTCGGAGTCAAATTTGTCAACCACCTCATCCCAGAATGGAGTGTGAAAAGATAGAATGATTGACTTGGACTCAGGAAGTACAGGAACTAATACCGACTCAGGAAGGTGACTTAAGTCAAGTAAAGGTTCAAGAGTCGAAATAGGTTTAGGAAGCGGGTCCAAGTCAAGAAGTTGAAACTCAAGTCCACATTTATTCTCTAACAATGGAATGTGACTTAATGTTGGTGATTCAAGTTCAGAAATGATAGGTGGGGGAATCAAAACTGACTCTAAAATATTACTCAAGTTTGGTAACAAAACAGGAGTCAATATTGATTCAGAAAGTTGAACTGGATCACAAATTTGAGAATCTAGGTCACATATGAAAAAAATATTAAAAAATTGAGAACCTGCAAATGTGTCAATAGGATTTTCAAAATTATATAATTGATCAAGTTCAATATGATCCTCAAAGATGGGGGATTCAATTTCATGATAAATAGGCACAGGATCCAACGTTGACTCGGGAAAAAGATTGAAATCAGGTGAAGATACCGGAGTCATAATCGAATCAGAAAGTAGAATTGAATCACTAAGTTGGGGTTCAAGATCATAGTCATTCTCAAGTTCTATTTCAGGAAAGGAATAACTTGCTAAACTGTTAATATCTTTTTTAAAATTTGTAGTTTGGGCAAGTTCAAAGGGTTGTTCTGAAATGGAATCTTGATTTCCAAAACAACCTGACTCTTCGGCTCTAACAGAATGGTTAGTGACATCAAAACTGGTCCAACGGTGAGAACGTAGAGATTCGACCATCATATCTATGTCATGATTTTGAGCTTTTGAGCATGAGTCATGGCTTCAAGCATCTTTTCATAGTTGATGGATTCATTGTTTGATGAAAAGATGAAGTGTTGTCTTGGAAGTGGTAGTGAAATTTTGAGTCCATCAGATTTTGTGATTGTTGTTTGAACTCACGCATACATCGTTCCAAAATTGATGGTTTTCTATTTTGGACTGGTGGAGCTGAGTATTACTCTTGAAAATATTGTGGACTAGGTGGAGAAGGAGGACAATTTGGTTGAAAATTAGACTCAGGGTAGGTGAATCTCCACTGACTCTGTAAAGAGTTAAAATCATTATGGAAATTATAGTCATACGATGGGGGACATGGGTTATATTGATTCGGATAAGACCAATCCGACACACTAGGTTGGTTAAAGTCATGATATGCCGGGTTGGTAATATCCGAAAAAGAGTTTGATATGTAATATGCATTATTATTGAAGTTAGAAAAATTGTTATTATAGGCCATATCACACAATGGAATACAAACAAAAAGAAAGAAAAACAAACAAATAAACAAACAAAAAAAGAAAAAATTCTAGGCTAAGTTAGGGTAGACCTATGACCTAGACGACTCCTAACTGATTAGACTGTCCATGGGAGGTCCAATGCAGACTTTGACCACAAGCTAATCAGCCAGGTCAGGGCAAGGTTGGTGGGAGGTTTTCCGTCAAAAGACGTTCCTTAATTAAATAACCACCAACCTTCGGGCTTTCGGCCCTTAATCCCTTTCCTAGACACTGATTTGGCAAGAGTCAAGTTCCAACACCTTTCCCCCTTAGGATAATCTCCTAATTGAGTCCGAGATGTGCCTAGGGCCAACGTCTACTCATTTTAAGTTAGGCTTGGGTTAGTGAGTGCTTGGAATCTGATTTTTGGGCTAAGGAAGGGTGATTAAATCCCCACCTTATCTTGTTATGGGTTAGTGCCCTTAAAATCAATTTGTGCAAGTATACAAGATATGTAAATAAGATTCACTCAAAGCGATAAAAATCAACCAAGAGATGAGTCCTATTCTAGATGCAATACGAACGTACCTTGCTCCAACACTCTTTAACAGTAAAAATAAATGAATTGAAAAGACACGTGCCTAAAAATGCAAACGTCTAATCAATTTTTCTAGCTTTTCAACAAACGTTTTACTGTTGATTATTAGCAGGCTTATGTGATGGCATATAAGAAAAAGTACAGTTGCAGAAAACTAGAATTTGCAAAGCAAGCAGCCCTGCAAAAAGACAGTTAGTAGTCCACTCCTTTTTGCCGCGTTTTCGCGACGTTGGCCGCAGATCCGCGGCAAAGCAGAGGGCACTTGGTCTCTGCTTTCTAGAGCAGAGGCCCAAGGCCACTTATATGTTACTGCAACTTTAATTTCCTGCTTTGCTTGCCCTTTAACCTGCAACAGAGAAGAAAGTTCGTTTTAGTTCTAAAAATATTTTCAAGAAAAATCAGATTTCAATAAAAACAACGTTACCCTCCCCGGCAACGGCGCCAAAATTTGATTGAGGCAAACCTGCACTTAAAATAAAGAACTTTACATTTTAGAAATGAAGATGTGCAAGTGCTCAATTCTTACCACTATAGCAAGTGGCTATGCGGGTCGTGATCCTCAAGAAAGGTTTTGCGATAAAAGCGTTTACGTTTTTGTATTGAAATCTTTATGAAAACCAAACGAGAGTTCTTCTCTATTTTTAAGTTAAAAAAATGGAAAAGAATTATGTTAAAGTTAGAAGAAAATGAGAAATGAAGAAAGTGGAAAAAATCAGAAAACGATGAAAGCGAATATGTACAAATGAGTCGAAAAAGAATGAGTTGGAGGAGGTGGTTGGTGATCTAAACTAAGAAAGAAAAGAAAGAAAAGAAAGAAAGAAGAGTGAAGAAATACTTACCTAGGTTGATTGATGACTTACTTGGAAACCTTTGCATGTTCTACCTTTGCTTCGGAGGCGTTCAACGCATAGATCATAAGCCCGAGCTCAGTCCCCGTTCGCATTATATCATCAAGTCTCGCACAAGCATGAAGTGATACGTTTTGAGGAGGAGAACGTCTTCATGAACTATCGTTGGCACTCACATAACATCGTTATACTTGTGCTTTGGAATTCACTTGTAAACTTAACAAAAACAAACGAGGTAAAGTAGAAGAGAAAGACGAAAACAAAGGAAAATGAAAGTAAAGAAGAACATAAAAATGTTACCTTTTATTGCTTGAAACTATGAAAGAAAGGAGGAGGGTACATCGGTGTCACTCTCAACATATGCCTCTCTCTCTTACTTACATGAATCATCATCTAACCTAAGCTACATACAAGTTACATAAAAAGAAAAGAAAAACCTAAACTACAAAGATTGAAAACTAGGCTAAAATCCAATCTCTGCATGGTCGTCCCTTTTTCAGTGCACAAATTGACTTTTTATAGGCAAAACCCTAACCAAAAGGATCCCGAGGAGATCGGGGGAGCAAACGCTCCCCCTAACTCCCTAACAATCCCGCGAAAACGCGGCTTTGGCTGCGTTTCCGCGACCAGGGTGTGGCCAGGTGGCCACACCCTGTTGGTGGGTCGCCCTGGTTTCTCCTTCTGACTTTATCTTGAGGTTGTTTCTTCGTTTTATTCCAGGATTCTGACGAAATGGCCTTGATTCTTGGCTTTAACTGATCGATTCTGAGAGGATTCTTCTCAACCGGTTTTCAACCTCTTGATTTTGTCCTGATTCTCTGAGCTCGAATTAACTCTGATTTAATTCTTAATTTTGGTGGGCTTTGGCTCATTTCTCTTCATCTCCTTAAAGATTGGGCCTGCAAATAAATTAAACAATTTATGAGGCACAAATACCCAGGTTAATTAGAGAATTTTTTATATAATATTTTTTTATGAGGCATAAGAATCTTTTTTCTAGAATCCTAAGTGTTTAAATGTATAAAGTATGCATATTTCATCAAGGTAAAAATCAAGACTAAATTACTTTTTCAATCTTTCTTCCTAACCTCAAAATCAAACAAATAATTTTATTTTGACTAACTATAAGAAATCCTAATTATGATTCTCATATTCCTTAAAACTAACTTAATTTCTTACAAAAATAAGTCAAGTCAACGTATTATTTTCCTTTTCAAAAAGTTTTAAAGAAAGAATTATATATATATATATATATATATATATATATATATATATATATATATATATATATATATATATATATTAGTAAAACCTAAGTTAGTATGCTAGTAAACCCTCCCCCACGCCTAACTCATGCATTGTCCTCAATGTATGAATGAAATATAATAATACATAAAAAGGTGAAAGGGAAGGAAAATTGTCACCTCAAGGTGGTGGTTCCGGTGGTGGTATCATTGAGCTAAGCGTTTCTGTCCAATCTAGGTGCTGTGGATTTTTATGGAACCCATCTTTCATGGCCTTTTTTCTATTAACATTTTTATGCACCCCAGTATGAATAGGATCATGCAAGAACCTACTATGAAATTTCTCCTAGTTATATGACCATTCTTAGGTTATCATCACGAAGTCATACTGATCTAAACTTTAGTCCAACAATGAAATGTGATTTTCTAGAATGAATGATTTGGGCTCAACAATGAAAGGAATGGGAACCGATATTGACTCAGGAATAAATATCAAATCAAGTTTAGGTTCGAGAGTCAGAGTTGGTTCATAAGTTTGATCCAAATAATGGAATTGAAGTTCACATTCATTTCCCAATAATGGAATGTGATTATCCAAAATAGGTGGTTCATGTTCAAGCTCTATGGGGATAGGAATCAATGCTGGCTTCAGAATTGGGTCCAAATCGGGTAAGGATACTAGAGTCAGCATAGATTCAAAAGTGAAATTGAATCATAACATTGGAAATTGGTGTCACATTCACCTTCAAGTTCAATTTCATTAAAATGAAAACTTGTCAATTTGTCAGTGGGTTGGTATTGGTCAAGTTTAAAGTTTTGTGGTGAAATTGAATCTTGGTCATAGTCTCCAAGATATCATGATTTTTGGTTTCCATCAATATGGCTAGAAATATTAGGAGTAATCAAAGCTTAGGTAGAGAGAGTTTCCTCATTCATATGCATGTTTTTCATTCGACTAAGTCTTGCTTCTATCATATCGATAGAATGGGTAAATGAATCTTCGCTTTGAATCATGGATTCCATGCTGTCTTTGAAGTCAACTGGTTCTTCTTGTTGTGGTGGGATTTGAAAATTAGAGTAAGGATCTTGGATTTGAGAATTGTTTGAGAGAATTGAGTCCAATTGAATTTGCACTTTTTGTGTGGACTCAAGGAAGGCTTTGAAACTCCTTCCTAAAGAACATTTTTCTTCTATAGGTTGGTCTTTGTATGGAGTATATGAAGTTGTTTGTTGGTAAGGTTGTTGACAGTAAAACTCAGGGGAGTTGTATCCTCACTGACTCGATGAAGGGCCATGAAGGTAATCTCAATCTTGTTCATAATACTAGGATTGGGGCATTTATTGATTCGGATAAGACCAATCCAGCATATTTTGTTGGTTAAAGTTATGAAATGCTAGTTAGTAATCTCCGAATTAAAAGAGGTTAGGGTGAAATATGGAATATTGGTCCAAAGGTTACAATCCCCGGGTTATGTGTTTTGATGATAACAAAGCATATAAAGTTGTTTGTTACTAATTAAGTTTAAGAATGTATTTCAGGGTTCGATAAGATGAAACAAGTTCTTCCTTAAAGGAGGTGTTGATGGCTTAAGGGTACTCAAGTATGGGATCTTTGCTTAAGCTCAAAACGTCGCTCAACATTGCTATCAGAGAAGCCCACTTGAAGCCTCATGTAGCTGCTAAAAACTAGTTTGTTAAAGGGTAGAATATATTTTTGAAGCTCAAAAATATACACACAAAAAAAATGCCCCATTTTTCAAAAAGTATGGTTTTGGTTTTTGATTCTACAAATTTCTAAAATATTTTTATCATCGTTTAGAACTTATAACTAATAGCTTATGTTGTTTCCTATCATCAAAAATCCAAAACAAAACTATTTCAAAATTTTTTGTATCTTTAAAAAGAGCTTTAAATTCTGTTTTGGCTTAGGTCGGTTGACTGGGCGGTCGACTGTGCCATTACAGGCCAGAATGGTCGACTGGAGTTCTGGCAATTAGGGGTGTGCACATTCCCGGTCGATCGGGCGGTCGACCGGTCCCCTCTTGTGGTTGATCGGGCGGTCGATCATCTATAACTAGCCTACTCTCTGTTTGTTACGGTCGACCGAGCGGTTGACCGAAGTCCAAAGGCCAAAATTTTAAATGGGCCGGTCGACCGTACTTCTGCTAGATTGGCAGAAATGACTCTCTTATTTAAAACTATTTTTAAAACGTGTTTAATTCTAAAATGTAGAAAGTTGATGTTTGAAGGTCAATTTCTACCTCTTCTATCCTAGTAAAACTATACTATATTTACTCTTCCTAAATCCTATATAAAGGGCTCATTAGGGTTGAGTTGAACACAATAACAAATTTGAAAAATCAAGCCAAATACACAAAGGAACTCATCAAGAAATTTGGACTTGTAGGGGCAAAGACTAGCAAAACTCCCATGGCTACTACAGCAAAACTTGACAAGGATGAACAAGGTATAAATGTGGAGATAAAATTTTATAGAAGCATGATTGGTAGTTTGCTATATTTAATGGCTAGTAGGCCGAATATTATGCTTAGTGTATGTCTATGTGCTAGATTCCAATCCTATCCTAAAGAGTCACATTTGATTGCGGTAAAACACATTATTGATACCTTAAAGGCACTATTGGAATGGGTCTATACTACCCAAAGACCGAACAATTTTCAGTGACGTGTTTTTTAGATGCTGACCATGTAGGTTGCAGAGTGTATAGGAAGAGTACAAGTGGAACCTATCAGTTTCTAGAAACTTGTCTTGTTTCATGGTCTTCCAAGAAATAAAATTTTGTAGCCCTCTCAACTGCTATGACAGAGTATGTTGCGGCCGGGCTTATTGTGCACAAGTCTTTTGGATGAAACATACTCTTCTTGATTATGATTTACATTATGACCATGTTAAGATATTTTGTGATAATACTAGTACTATGCATATGTCTAAAAATGCAAATCAGCATAGTAAGACTAAGCACATAGAAATTCGATATCACTTTCTTAGAGATCATCATGAGAAAGGTGATATTGAAATTGATTATGTTTCAACTGATTTTCAACTAGTATATATTTTTACTAAGCCACTTGATTTTAACGGATTTTCTTTCATTTGTGGAGAACTAAATGTTTGTATTATTGATTCATGAGTTTTCTTTTGATATAAACTACATATATATTATTCTTGGTTATTTACCCTTACACTTTTTGATGCATGATAAAAAGGTGGAGAAGTATTTTTGGTTTTGATGTTTATATGATGTTTATGTTTATTGTTCATGTTCATTTGGAATTGGTATCATACATCTTGTACTTGATAGAGCATAACTTGAGGGGGAGTTTTTCAAAGCTCTTTCCAAGATTATTTTTTATAGATAGCTCATATGTTTTGTCATCATCAAAAAAGGGGGAGATTGTTGGCCCAAAGGTTACAATCTTCAGGTCATGTGTTTTGATGATAACAAAGCATACAAAACTATTTGGTACTAATAAAGTTCAAAAGTATATTTCAGGGTTCGATATGATGAAACAGGTTCTTCCTTAAAGGAAGGTGTTGATAGCTCAAAGGTACTCAAGTATGGGATCTTTCCTCCAGGTCAAAGCGCTGCTCAAAATCACAATCAGAGAAGCCCACTTGAAGACTCATATAGCTGATAGAAACTAGTTTGTTAAAGGTTAGAATATATTTTTAAAGCTCAAAATTACACACACACAAAAAATGCACGTTTTTCAAAAAGCATGGTTTTGATTTTTGACTCTACAAAAATTTCTAAAATATTTTTTATCATTATTTAGAATGTATAACTAATAGCTATGTATGTTTCCTATCTTCCAAAATCCAAAACAAAAATATTTTAAAAATTTATGTATCTTCAAAAAGAGCTTTAAATTCTGTTTTGGCCTAGTTCAGTCGACCAGGCAGTTGAACGTGCCGATTACAGGCCACCGGAGTTCTTGCAATTGGGGGTGTGCACGTTGTGCGCGTTCCCAGTCGACCGGGCGGTCGATCATCTGAAACTAGCCTACTCTCTATTTGTTACAGTCGACCGAGCGGTCAACCGAAGCCCAACGGTCCAATTTTTTAAATGGACTGGTCGACCGTACGTCTGCCAGATTGGCAGAAATGGATCATCTCTTGTTGGACACGGAAAAAGAAGGAGGTGTAAAATTTCCTTGAATCAGATGAAAAATTACAACAGACTAATCTTTCGGTTACAAGGGAGGGAGGATGTTGAAGCTTGAATCCCCCCTTTGTTTAGTGCTGGGTTCTTCGTGTGGCGGTGGAGAGTGAATCTTGTTCTCCGTTGACCAGATGACCATCTGGACCGTCAAGGGATCTTCTCCTTGGCAGGTAGAAGGAGTAACTCAGCCCCGTCTATCAAAACTCTAAAAGAGAAGGTAGGCGAAGAGCAACTTGTATGCAGCAAGTTGGCTTGAAGAGTCGAGCTCTCTCTCTCTGTATGTGTCGCGCCTGTTGATATCTCTCTGTTGTCCTCTTCTCCTTTTCTTCTTTTTTTTAATTGCCAAGGGTCCGACCCCTTCTTCATAGCGACGGGGCTATTTATAGAGGTCCCAGGGGTGAACGTGCCCCCCCTGAAAACGCTCCACAATGAGGGCCAACTTTCCCGCTACATGGGCGGTAACTAACCCACGTGCCTGCTAAAGACACGCCACGATGGGAGCTGATTTCCCTTACGTGTGGGCAGTGATTGGTCCCTTAACAAGGGCGGTTATAACTGAGACGCGGGTTTCAAGCCAACGCGCCTTGATGCTGAGACGCGGGTGTCGAGCCAACGCGCCTTGATGCTGAGACGCGGGTGTCGAGCCAACGCGCCTTGATACTGAGACGCGGGTGCCAGACCGACGCACCTTAATGCTGAGACGCGGATGTCAGACCGACGCGTCTTGATGCTGAGACGCGGGTGTCAGGCCGACGCGCCTTGATGCTGAGACGCGGGTGTCAGGCCGACGCACCTTGATGCTGAGACGCGGGTGATAGTCCCTCGCGTCTAGAGCTTTTTACTTTTCAATAGCTTGTCCTCCAGTAACTTTTGGACAGCCTACAGAACCCCCTCCAAAGTTTTCGATATTCCGCAGTTAACTGGGACGGATTTCGAAATACTTTGGACTCTAGCTGAATTCACCTTCATGGCTGGACTGTTGATGCTCCGGGTTCGATCTTATCTGAAGTTGGTCTTCGTGAGTGTACTGTTTGAACTCTTTGAAGCCACCAGAGTTGATCATGTTGAGTGTTTAGATGTACAGTCTAAACCTCCCCGATTGCTTTTAGTCTGTCACGGGTGTGCTTTAAGCCAGGAGTGGTTAGTCGTTTGCTTGCGTCAGTGTACTGTTGAACTGATTTTGCAGAAGCAGGAGGCGGAACGCAGGTTCTTTTCAAAAAAGCCGAGATGATACTGCTTTAAAGACGCGATTTCTGTAGGGTGCGTCCTTTGGCAATGGAAACGCGCCTGATCTTCTATGAGGCAGACGCGATGTTGGGCCCGCTGGGTCGGACGCGAACTTTGTAGAGAGACGCGACCTTCCGAATGCATTTATGGAGATGCTGACGGGGCATGTCCATCGAAGAGGTGCGTCCCTTGGGTGCGAATCTGTGCCGTGTGATGATTACGCTGCCAGCTGGCCTGGGGAACCGGCAGGATTTCACCTTTTGGCGCGCGGATTTCTTGGTTCATTAATTGACCTGCGCCACGTGTCAAATGACGACTCGCTGTGGAGTCGTGACGCATGATCTTCGCGAAGATTTGCTCTACGCGTCATGCGATGATTTGCTGCAGCTTTTATCGGGTCACACGCGCGTATCTTTGCGAATCCTTGTGTCTATAAATAGCCACAGTTGGAGAGATACTTCTTCTTCTCCGAGCGTTCTATTTTAGGGTTTTTTAAGAAACAGAGTTCTTCTTCCCCTGTTCATACTCACATCAGATTCTTGATTGACAATGGCACCCAAGACCAAGCCAACCGCATCTTCTTCACGGGCGACCGTCGACGAGGCCCGGAGGGGCGCTTCTTCTGCGCAGGATGCTGCTTTCCCATGTATAATGCCTGTTGGGCGTGGATTTCGCCATTAACAGAAGCCCTAAGAATCTTTAACACAAGATGCGGTCTCAGACGCAGTCTTTGAGTTGACAACCGAGGCGCGGGTTTGGACCCTCGCGCCATTGGGTCCTGCGTTTCGGATTCTTCACTTAGGATATTTCTAATTGTGAAGGGTTCGGACGCGGACTTGGTTTGCAGAACGCGGATTTGATCCTTGCGTTCTGTTTCATCAGCTGCCGATTTTGATTAATCTGGCACTTGAGTCCAAGTACTTAGAAATCTGGGGGTGTGAAAGGAAGGGAATTACCCTCCTTAACTTCTAGCGATTATGGTGATGGAAGGGTTAAGGTGGATAACTCCTTTCTTTTCGCACCCCAGAAGTGACATCAAGGAGAATGTGGTGGAGACGCGGATCCTGCAGGTCTGGACGCGGGTTTGATAATTCCTGCGTCCAGTATCTCTTCTGCGTTTGGACGCGGTTTTGCAGGTCTGGACGCGGATTTGATAATTCCTGCGTCCAGTATCTCTTCTGCGTTTGGACGCGGTTTCGCAGGTCTGGACGTGGATTTGATAATTCCTGCGTCCAGTATCTCTTCTGCGTCTGGGTTATGAACACTTAGCATTTTTGCTTCTAATAAAGTATCTAACTAAGTGTCATTTTCTTTTGTAGTGCCCCATCCTTCTTTATGTTCTCTAAGTCCGTGGGAGAATATATCGGACGGCGAACTTGTTTGATGTTCGTCCACAAGGGAATATATTATGGTCCTCGTCGTCCACACGGGAATATATTATGTCCCTGACGAGGAATCGACTCTCGCCAAGGTCTCTTCAGATCCACTGCACCAATCATGCCTGCTGGCAAGAGATGGTCAGGGTAAGTATGGCGGCGAGGAGGTTACGGTGGACACGGCGGCAGGTAGGATCCTCTTCCTCTCCCACCCCAGAAGTAACATCAAGGACTCCTCATGTCTGTTGGATGGTCTGCTGGGGGAAGAGATGTTCATAAACGAAGGGTTGCCAGACTTTCTGCTTCCACCGGACCTCAAGAACACCATTGCTCTTAGCTTAGTCAGCTAGGGCTCTTTCGATGTTTACATCATGCATCTTGGTTTAACCAGCTTCTATTGTAGCCACAAAACATCGCGCACTTGGAATCAGACGCAGCTTTAAGGAGTGAGTGCAACCTCTGAGAGGGAGAGGGACTTCTTTGTACTCCTCAATTGTAACACTCCATCTTATTGTAAGAGAGCGTTTTGATTGTAACACTCAATCTTATTGTATAAGAGAGCGTTTTTGTATCACTTTCATATGCCTGGATATAAATAAAAGTGACACTTTTCTTTTTGTCCCTTCTATTGTCTTGAACTCTTTTTTGTCTCTTTTTGCTCAGACACATAGAAGCAAAGAATCTTTGGCTTATCAAAAATGAAAATTTTAACAAGTCAAATTTTGTGGAGAAAAGATCCTATTTCAGGAACTCTCATGATACTGTCAGAGGTGTAATATTAACTTGACAAAAGTGAAATTTTTGATGGACCCGCCACTTTATAAGAGAAAGTGACAAGTAGAATTGGTACCCCCAGGGAGGGTGAACTTTTATCAAGTATTTGGGATTAACTTGATTGAGCTCAACTGGGGATTTGATGGAAACACTGTTGATGGTGTAGTATTAACCTAACAATGTTTTTAGGTAGACTTGTTATTCTGTTAAAGAGAATAACAAGTGGGACTAGACTCGTGGGGAATCTAGGAAAGTTTGTTACCGTCAGAGGTGTGATATTAACTTAACGGGTTGGAAGTGGTCTTGTCAGAAGTGTAATGTTAACTTGACAAGGATGTGAGTCAGAGGTGTGATGTTAACTTAACTCAAAAAGTGTCACTGTCATAGGTGTAATGTTTAACTTGACAGTGAGGGTAATGCTAGAGGTGTAATGTTGAACTTAGCATTGGTCATCTCGGCTTGCATAAGGAAGTCCGAGGGAAAGGTCAAAGCCATAGGTGTATTGTTGAACTTAGCAATGACTTGGATGCTAGAGGTGTGGTGTTAACTTAGCATCATCTATTTCAGCTTCGATATGGAAGTCTGAAGAAAAGTGACTGTCAGAGGTGTAGTATTAAACCTGGCAGAAACTTAATTACTGTTTAGTGGTGTGGTGTTAAACTTTAACAGTAATTTGTCAGAGGTGTGATATTAACTTGACAAAGATTGACTCATGACAAGAGCAATTTGAGGACCTGTCATTCTATTGGTGAGAATTGACAGGTGAAAATTTTGAAATGCCAGAGGTGTAGTATTAACTTGGCGGATTTGAAAATTTGATATTCCGTGTAGAGTTGACAAACAAAATTTGTACTCAACAAGGAATATTGAAAAGTTTTCATTACCAGAGGTATAGTGTTAACTTAGTAATGGTTGTATTTTGTAGACCTACCATTCTGTGGATGAGAATTGGTAGGAGATTTTGGAGGAAAGAGTGGAGCCAAGTCCACTTTAGGATTTTTAGCAAACCCTCAGCTATCAACGGATTTGAGGTGCCTTTACCAACTACCGTTTGAGTTGGGCTAGCCATGCTATTCCCCTCAGCATGATGAGTTGTCGAAGACTTATGTTGGACTTAAAAGCCAACATTTTCTTCTATCCTTAGCCGTCGGGGGCGTCGGATCAAATGGGAACGTGTCCCTTAGGATTTTTAGCAAATCCTCAGCTGTCAACGGGTTTGAGGTGCCTTTACCAACTACCATTTGAGTTGGGCTAGCCATGCTATTCCCCTCAGCATGATGAGTTGTCGAAGACTTATGTCGGACTTAAAAGCCAACATTTCTTCTATCCTTAGCCGTCGGGGGCGTCGGATATTAATGAAGAAGCTCTTCTTGTTTTGATCAGAGGTGTATTTTTAACTTGATCAGCGGAAGAATACCATCTAAGGATAGTATTTCTTCAGGAACCGGCCATTGATCGGCATCATAAGTGTATCGCCATTCGGGGTTATGAGGCGATATGATCCATTCGAGTAGACTGACTCTACCACAAATGGTCCTTCCCATTTGGGTTGGAATTTTCCTTTTGTCTTGTGCGTCATCACCATGGGTCTTCGACGGCTAAGACAAGATCGCCTTTCTTGAAAGTTCGTACTTTAACTTTCTTGTTGAAGGCTCTGGTGCTTCGAGCTTGGTAGAGCTCGATTTGCTGTTGGGCTTGCAGACGCTTGTCGTCTAAGGCCTCCAGTTCCTGGAGTCGCTGTCGATGCTTCTCCTCTGTCATCATCTCCGCTGTCAAGGCGACGCGTAGAGATGGAATTTGGATTTCCAGGGGAAGCACGGCTTCACATCCGTATACCAAGGAAAACGGCGTGGCCTTTGTCGGGGTTCGTACTGTTGTGCGATAGGCCCATATGCATTCGCCTAGCTTGTCGTCCCAGTCGCGTTGACTCTTCGAGATGAACTTTTTGAGAAGCTTGCCAATGGTCTTGTTGAAAGTTTCTGCGAGGCCATTAGCGGCAGGATAGTATGCCGTTGAGGACACACTCTGGATTCTGAACTTAGCGCAGAATCTCTGGAATGCCTGGCTGATGAACTGGGGTCCATTGTCATGGACAATCCGCCAGGTACACCGAAACGGTAAATAACGTGATGTTTTACGAACTTGATCACGTTGGACGACTTCACCTCCTTCAAAGGAATGGCTTCGGCCCATTTGGAGAAGTAATCGTTTATTGCTAGTATGAACCGATGTCCCTTTGATGATGGTGGGCTGATGGACCAACCACATCCATCCCCCACATTTCAAATGGCCATGTAGAGGTCGTAGAGTGGAGGTACCCTGGTGCTTGATGGATAAAATCTCCATGTATTTGGCAAGCGTGACATCTTTTGGCATAGGCGACGGCGTCGGCAACCATCTTGGGCCAATAGTAACCCAACCTTTGGAGTCGATGTGCCAGTTTTGGGCCAGGTTGATGGGCTCCGCACGTACCGTCGTGGGCCTCTTTCAATACCTCCTGGGCCTCTTTTGGTGAGAGGCACCGGAGTAAGATCCCTTCATGCGACCGACGATACAATGTTAGTGTAATCGCATTATAGTAAAACTTAGGGGCTTTCCTTCGAATGGCAGCCGCCTCTTTGGCGTCCTCAGGCAGGATGCCGTACAAGACATAGTCGATGTAGGGGAATCGCCAGTCTTTAAGCTCTGGACGGGCCGACAATTCCAGCACTTCTTTGCCTCGATAATCTCCCTTTGACTCCTGATAGTCCTCGAGAGTATTTTTCAGGCAATGCAAGTCGTGGCTGTAGACGAATATTTTCTCCATTGCTCCAGCTGGAAGGGCTAGGGAGGCTGCAAGGGATGCGAGTGCATCGGCGTGCGCATTTTGCCTGCGCGGTACATGGTCGATGTAGAAGTTAGCAAACCCCTCGGCCATGCGGATAGTTGCGTTGTAATAGGGTACTAAGTCTTCATGTCTGACTTTGTACTCCCCGCGAATTTGGCTGACGATGAGTTTAGAGTCACCGTATGCCTGGAGATTTTTAACGCCAATCTCATCGGCGAGCTGCATCCCGATCAATAGAGCATTGTACTCCGCCACATTGTTAGAACAAGGCTCCGTTAGCGAGACAGCTCGGGGGATCACATAATTTTGTGGGTAGACAAGTACTACTCCTACCCCCGCCACTACGTGTCCCTTGGGGCTTGTCCTTGATGCACCGTCGAAGAAAAGTTGCCACACTTGACTTTCGAACGATGTCTGAGTCAGGTAGACTTCGGCCACTTCGTCTGGGAGATCCTCGTAGACTTTGGCTGCCCTCGGATCTGGGTGTTCAGCTAGGAAGTCTGCCACCGCTTGTCCCTTAATGGCTTTCTGCGGCAGAAAGTGCATATCATACTGGGATAGCAACATGGCCCATTTTGCCAGCCGGCCATTTAGTGAAGAAGGCTTTGTCATAAGTAACCTCAGGGGGTTGACTTTTGATATGACATTTATAGTCTGGCCTACCAGATAGTGTCGCATTTTCTGAATGGCGAACACTAGTGCCAAACATTCCTTCTCGATCGGGTTGTACCGATGTTCGGCTCCGATCATTGTTCTACTCAGATAGTAGATTTCCTGTTCTCGTCCTTCTTCATCATTCTGAGCTAGTAGAGCTCCCAAAGAATGGTCCATTTCCCGGACGTACACCAGGAAAGGCTTTCCGGACACCAGGGCTGCAAGGACTGGTGGTTGGGTGAGGTATTGTTTGATTTCCTCAAACGCTTGTTGGCAGGCATCGTCCCAAATGAACGAGACACCCTTCTTCATCAACTTAGCGAAGGGCTGGCATCTTCCGGAGAGGTTTGAGATGAACCTGCGGATGTACGCCAATCGACCCTGTAAACCCCTGAGTTCCTTGAGGTTTCTCGGGGGTTGCATCTCTTGGATAGCGCGGACTTTTTCCGGATCCAAATGGATTCCTGTGGAAGTCACAACAAATCCTAGGAATTTGCCACTGGCTACCCCCAGGAAGGACTTGGTGGGGTTCATCTTCAATTGATGAGCCCGCATGATGTCAAAGACCACCTTCAGATCAGCTATGTGATCTCCTTTAATGCGACTTTTCACCACAATGTCATCAACATAACATTCCACCGTTTTGTGCATTTGCTGATGGAAAATGGCATTCATGGCCCTTTGGTAGGTTGCCCCCGCATTCTTCAGTCCAAAAGGCATGACAGTATAGCAATATACCCCTAGAGGAGTCCTGAAGGAGGTATGCTTTTCATCATTAGGATACATTTTGATTTGATTGTATCCTGAGAATCCGTCCATGAAGGACATTCGTTCGAATCCACAAGTATTGTCAATCATAACATCTGTGATTGGCAATGGGAATTCGTCTTTGGGGCAGGCCTCGTTTAGATCACGGAAGTCGATGCAGATCCTGATCTTCCCGTTCTTCTTGGAAACGGGGACGATGTTGGCTACCCAGTCGGGATGTTGTTCTTCCCTGATGAAGCCAGAATCAATAAGTTTTCTGACTTCTGATTGAATTGCCTCCATTATTTCTGGGCGAAACCGTCGCTGTTGTTGTTTGACAGGCTTTACGTCCGGATTGATGTTGAGGCGGTGCATGGCCACTTGAGGATCAAGTCCTGGCATGTCCTCATAATTCCAGGCGAAGACGTCTATATACTCTTGTACAAGAGATATTAGATCCTTCTTCTCTGAAGGTGACAGGCCGTCACTTATGAAGATGGGCTTAGGGTTAGCCTCATCTCCTAGGTTGATCTGAACAACCTTGTCTTCTGTGGGTGGCTCACGCTGTTCAAAGCGGGTATCCCAAAGAGCATTTAAATATTTGATCCAAGGATCTGTATCAGATTGGATCATTTCTTCATTTCCATCTTCCAGGTGGCTTGTCGAAACCATGTTCACTGAAAGTTCCTTGAAGATGTTGCCGACACTGACATCTGACTCCCAAGATGATGTGTCTGAAGAGTAATCGTTGCTCAGCGATTCTTGAGAATCGGAGGCTGATGGGACCGGAGTTGATACATAGCCTAACCCCCGGCGCGTCCGATGATAATAATCGGGGGCCTTCCCTTTCGGCACAAAGGATCGAAGTAGCGTTCTCCTTCCTTTGCCGAAGTTCAACCCGGGTCTGTTGGTTAGATCATACCCCATGCACTTCATCATTTTGAGCGCTTTTGGTTCATAATGACTGAGCTGAGGGGATTTCTCCTCACTTTCCGATTCTTCGCGGGGCGTTGGTTCAGTCGTCATTCGCCCAAAAAGGATTGGTTTTTGGCCTTTTCGTCTTGTCGGAACCATGAATATAGATTCTTGCACATCACCATTATCCTGGTATGTCCCGAAAGATGATTTTACTGGTACATGCAATGATGTCAAAGCATCCATTGCCGACCAGATGTCATCGTCTACGTCGGTACTAGTATCCGACGGTATTGAATCGGATGCACACGCAGAAAAATACTCAAAGTCTAAATTCTCATTAATATACCAACCGCCTGCATCGTCGGTGGTATTATCAACATCGAGCTTATGAGTGCTCTTTACAAGTGGTTCCAACTTCCACAGGCACTCTTCTTGCTCGGGCTCAGTGTCAGCCTCATTACCAGAGTCTGGCACCTCCAGTTGCGGAGTTTCATCCACCGGATCCTGATATAGGAGGGAGTCCGTGAAATAATTTTTGACCCCCTTAAACGGATACCTTTCGGCAACCAACGTTTGCACCTTCCCACTCGCGTCAATGTATTTCATGACTTGGTGAAGAGTGGAGGGAACGATGAAGTTGCGGTGGATCCATGGTCGTCCCAGTAGCAGATTGTAGGAAGTGTCGGCATCGATGACGTAGCACGTCACCTCCGACTTGAGGCTCCCAATCTGGCACTTGAGCTTGATCTTCCCCATCGGACGGGTGCCGTTGGCATTGAACCCGTAGATGGTCGTCTGTTTAGGGCTCAGACGGTGGGTAGGGATGCCGAGGTGTTGCATGACTCGGCGGGGCATGATGCTCAATGTGGACCCTGGATCTACCTTAATGAGGTTCACCTCAGATGATCCGATATAACCTGTGAAGTACAGGGGTCGATCATGCTTCCCTTTAACCTGCATATCATCTGCCGTGAAGGTAATGCAGGGAGCATTCTGGGAGGTGTGGAGACAATTCTCTACATCTTCCTTCTTAGGCACCTGGGTCATAAAGACCTCAGCATTTGCCAGAGCTTCTTGTAGAGCCTCCCTGGTCGACTTTGATAGTCTTAGGAGCTCATATAGGGTAATCCGCGCCGGGATGTTAGCCAATTGAGCCAAGAAATCAAAGCGGTAAGGCGTTGTGGATCCTTCCGCTATACCCTTTTGAAGAGCTCGAGTGAATCGAGTCTCTTTTTGTTTCTCCACTGGTGGCTTCGTGGAGGGCCTAGTTGGCTCTGCAGCCGGTTGTGGAGGGTTTGCCGCCACTTCGCCGTACTGCTTCAAGTAGGGCTATCCTGAACGAGTCCCCGTCATTGGTTGGTTGGGCTCTGCGGCCAAGACTATTGTTTCCTCTTCTGAATCAGTCAGTGAGGGAACATCATCCTCTGCTTCTCGGGAGGAAGCACATACCACATGGTAGGACGAAGCTTTTGCCTTGCCTTTGGACTTCCTGTTGGTTACAGTAGTCCACTGCTGGCTGTCCACTAGGTCAGGGTGGACCCACATGATTTCCCCTTGAGGCGTAGGGACGGGTACCAAGCCCTTCTCCTGCTGCTGGTGAGGGTCTGTGTTGACCACTCTCAGCTCTCCTCTTGGGATAGGAGCTACCCCCGCAGGCGTTGGAGGTTGTCTCCCGAACTGGAGAACTGACGTCACATTAGCCGTCACCTTCTTCTGCTCTGGTCGGAGTTTCAACACCTCCGCGTCAATCAGAGCCTGAAGGATGTCCTTGAAGACGTAGCAGCTTTTGGTAGGGTGTCCCAACATCCTGTGGTACAAGCAGTAGTTGGGGTTGTCGGTCTTGCCGACTTCCTGAGGGCGCCTGGCCTCAGGGAGTTTCAGTCGGTTGCTCTTGTTGAGTAGCTTGAAGAGCGAATCGACATGTTCCTCCTTGAAGGAATACTGCTTGTTGGCGCGGGGTTGGCTTAAAGAGCCACTCGCCTTGGCTGGTTGAGGTTTGGTGGGAGATTTGGTCTCCGTCGCCAAATTATCCTTCCGCTTTGTCTGGAGGGAGGTGTCTGGCGCTCGCCTAGTTGACCTCTCCGGCCGCGGCTTGCCTTCTTCTGCCCTGACGCGGGCAACAATCTCCTCAGCCTGTTCACCTTGTTGGACTAATTGTTTCCAGGTGCGGCTTTCAGCAACTCCTATTTGAGCAAGGAGTGAGGTTTGGAGGTTGTGGCGGCATGTTTCCACCAGGGTGGCCTGGGTCATACCGCTTGGACACCGGAGTGCCACGTTCCGAAATCTTTCCACGAAAGATTTGACGGACTCTCCCTTTCGCTGTCTCGTAGCTAACAGGGTGGGCATTGTGACCTCGGAGTCATCTTCGAAGAAGCGTGTTAAGAACAGCTTCTCCAAGTCGCCCCAGTTCTTGATAGAACCTTCCGGGAGTTTCATGAACCACTCAAAGGCCAACCCTTTCAGGGTGCCGATGAACAGTCGCGCCAGGATGGCGTCATTATCTACTACATTCCTGGTTTGGGATTTGAAGTAGTAGATGTGCTGATTAGGGGACCCCTTCCCATCAAAGGCTTGGAGGGTTGGAGCCTTGAACTTAGGAGGGTACGGGACTAAATCCCACTCAGCTGGATAGGGCCGGACCACTCCAGCTTCTTGGAGGTCTTTGCGACTGGCAAGGGCATTGAGGCGTTCCTCCAATTGACTCATCCTTTTAGCATGAGCCTTCCCTGGGTCTTGGTCGCCCTTTGACGAGGGTTTGGACGAGCCAGAAGTAGATCGAGGCTTCTCTTCAGAAGGCTCGGAAGATGAGCTTCCTCCCTTTCTCTCTCTGTCCCTCGGCCTCCTAGGAGGAGATCTCCTCCTGTCTTCGAGCAGCTGTGCAAGCGCCAGCTTGATAGCGTCGATAGATTCCTATTGAGACACAATCATCTCCATTTGTCTCTTTTGGATCTGTTCCAGACGCCTAGCTGTCTCATCAGGAGTGCCTGTCATGTAGGCAGAGGTCTCCTTCTCAACGGAGGAGTTTGAAGCCCCTGATTCCACTACGGCGGAGTGGGAATCGTTCACTTTAATGCCATGGGCTAAGGCATTATAATCAACCGGGGGAATGGCCCCAGTCCGGGTACGAGTGTGTTGATACACCCCTTCCGGTTCAGAGTCAGACTCATCTGAGCTGACTGCAAGTCCTTTTCCCTTGCTTCTGCTTGTCATGTTCGCAGTAAGCTCCGGGTATTCAACGTCGGAGAAGATTCTCCTTCTATGGGAGCGCCTTCTTTTGGCTGACGGGAGAATCGAGGTCAGCTGTCTAACTAAAGACTGCTGGTGCACACTCGACCCGCAACGGCACTCCGAGAGCATGGAGATGAGCCGTTGGCAGCAGCAAGATGAAGTGACCTGGTGGGCACTTCTTTTCTTTGTTAAATAATCCCTCAAATCCATGGAAGAGGGATCAAAGAGACTAGCCTCACAACGTCGAAGACGGGAGGCATCCATGTGCTGTGCAGAATGGACGCAGTCTTCAGGGACGCGGTTTTCGCGTCGCGGCTGTGGAACGCGCGTCTGGCGTCTCTGTTGAGATGAGACGCGAGTGTCGCGTTGTTGTCTGGTGCGTCGGGGCAGAGACGCTTGAGAGAGGATGGGCTGCTGGGCCCCACGCCTATGGGCTCGTGCCTCTTGTGCTTGACGAGGCGTAGAGGTCTCACCTTGGCGTTTGATGAGTTGGTCCTCGGAGGACCTAACTGGAGGAATCTCGCGTTTGGGACGCCAAACGCGGATTTCACGTACTGGACGCGGCGCGGGCAAGGCGCGCGATTGTACGTCGCGTCCAGCCTCAGTTGGACAACCGACGGTTCCAACTTGCAGCTGACGCGCACGTCTCCTCTGTCGACGCTCAGCGTTTCGATTGCGTCGAGGAGGTAGAGAGAGACCAACGACATCCTGATGCTGGCCACCAGGGAGTTTGACCACGCGGGTCTCCTGAGAGACGCTGACGCGGGTGTTCTGTGCGACGCGGTTGGTCGCAAAGGCAGATGTGCCTGGGACCATGCGGGCCTTCTGAGAGGCGTTGACGCGCGTCTCTTGGTTGGCACAGTCGGCAGCAGGGGAGCTCGAGAGAGCCACAGATCGGGACTCGAAGCCATTCCCCGTTGAGACCCGGCGGCAGACGCGGGTCTTTGGGCTCTTGGAGCCAGAAGAGAGGAACTCTTCGTACTTCGCCTGGTCGAACTCGACAACGAGCGATTCGACCATCCTTCCCTTATGGTGGACGTCATCTTGCGCCACTACCTGTTCGTCAGTAACGAAGGTTGTCCCCAGCGGAGTCGCCATCTCTTGTTGGACACGGAAAAAGAAGGAGGTGTAAAATTTCCTTGAATCAGATGAAAAATTACAACAGACTAATCTTCCGGTTACAAGGGAGGGAGGATGTTGAAGCTTGAATCCCCCCTTTGTTTAGTGCTGGGTTCTTCGTGTGGCGGTGGAGAGTGAATCTTGTTCTCCGTTGACCAGATGACCGTCTGGACCGTCAAGGGATCTTCTCCTTGGCAGGTAGAAGGAGTAACTCAGCCCCGTCTACCAAAACTCTAAAAGAGAAGGTAGGCGAAGAGCAACTTGTATGCAGCAAGTTGGCTTGAAGAGTCGAGCTCTCTCTCTCTCTCTGTATATGTCGCGCCTGTTGATATCTCTCTGTTGTCCTCTTCTCCTTTTCTTCTTTTTTTTAATTGCCAAGGGTCCGACCCCTTCTTCATAGCGACGGGGCTATTTATAGAGGTCCCAGGGGTGAACGTGCCCCCCCTGAAAACGCTCCACAATGAGGGCCAACTTCCCCGCTACATGGGCGGTAACTAACCCACGTGCCTGCTAAAGACACGCCACGATGGGAGCTGATTTCCCTTACGTGTGGGCAGTGATTGGTCCCTTAACCAAGGCTGTTATAACTGAGACGCGGGTTTCAAGCCAACGCGCCTTGATGCTGAGACGCGGGTGTCGAGCCAATGCGCCTTGATGCTGAGACGCGGATGTCGAGCCAACGCGCCTTGATGCTGAGACGCGGGTGCCAGACCGACGTGCCTTAATGCTGAGACGCGGATGTCAGACCGACGCGTCTTGATGCTGAGACGCGGGTGTCAGGCCGACGCGCCTTGATGCTGAGACGCGGGTGTCAGGCCGACGCGCCTTGATGCTGAGACGCGGGTGATAGTCCCTCGCGTCTAGAGCTTTTTACTTTTCAATAGCTTGTCCTCCAGTAACTTTTGGACAGCCTACAACGGATCTCTTATTTAAAACTGTTTTTAAAACATGCTTAATTCTAAAGCGTGAAAAGTTGATTTTGAGGATCAATTTCTTCCTCTTCTATCCTGGTAAAATTATGCTATATTTACTCTTCCTAAATCCTATATAAAGGGGTAATTAGGGTCGATTTGAACACAATAACTAATTTGAAAAATCAAGTTTTGAGTTTTTAAGAGAAAGAGCTTTCTAGTTTTAGTTTTGTACTTTTATTTTCAAAAGTCTACTTCAAGTTTTTAGTTCTCAAAATCTCTCTTCTGATTTTACTCTCACTTACAAATTCTTGAGCATTAAATTTATATTTTTTATAGGGTTTTATAAGAGAATTCTTCAAGAGAGAGTTTGTGATCTTTTGATCACCCAGAAATTATTCCATTATTGTTACGTTATCCTTGGATTAGAGGAGTGTATTGGGGAGTTTTGTACTCTGTGTGATTGTAATTCCTTTGTAGAAGGTTCTATAGTGGATTGGGAAATCCTTCACGGTAGTGAAGGCAGGGACGTAGAGCAGTGGCTCGAATCTCGAAACAAATCTTCTTGTTTGCGATTGCTTTCTTGTCTTTAATTATTTGCTTTTTATTCATTCATTATTGTCGATCTATACACATCACAATAAGATAGAAATTAAGCATCTCAAACTCTTATCTAGAGAAATAAATAGGAGCAGTTCAGAACCCTTCACGGGGAATTCGGCTTCTAGTCTTATTTTGAGCTATCGGTTGCATCATCTTATTTTTTGTTGCATTGAATTTTTATTTGATTAGCTATACACCTATCACCGCCCTCTAGGTGAAATTTCATGGATTTGAGTTAAAATCAAAATAATTGTAATTATGATCCATTTTCACAAGAACAAATAGAAACAAACAAATAAACAAATAAGAAAACAAAGAAAAATCAAGCTATGCAAGGGTAAACTTTGTTGGCCCAAAGGCCTTCCACTCTAGTTTTGATGATGATTAACTCATGTAGTTATGTTTACTAATAATCTTGTGTTGTTTAAGTTTCAGATCATTAACCAAGATATTAGTTGGTGATTAGCTTCAACAAGGTGTTTAGAAGCTTTTCATGATGATTCCAGGGCCAAAGCGTCAAGATCACACATTGCCTAGCCCATGGATGAAGTTTTGGAGCAAGTCTACTTGAAGATGAAGATCGTCAAGAAGACTTAGGTATCCATAGTTTAGATAGTGTGTTTTAGATCCATTTGTAAAGTTTAGTATAGTTGATATGCTCAAGTGCACAAACACACACGTTTTCATGTTTTGGATTTGGTTTTCATGAATAGTAGATCAAAACAAGTTTACTTTATTTCTATGTATATTAGATGTATTCTAGATATACATACATGGTTTAACTTGCTAGACAAACTTATTTTGATATTCCTATTCATGTATTGAAAAATCAAGTTTGATAAAAATACAAGTGTTGGTTTTTGATAAACTTTACAAGACTCAAAAATGAATTTATATGATTGATATATGTCTTGAAATTTTTATCACAAGTTTGTGTTTCCATATAAAATGATAAAACTATTTTTGGTGATTTTTAGAAGTGTTAAAAGATTTTTAGAAAAATATTTTACACTATTTTTCTGACCCAGTTTTTGTTCCAGGCTTCTATTAGTCGACTAAGTCAACTGACCTAGTCAACTAGGCAGAAGTCGGTCGACCGGGCCGGTCGACCGACGTGCACAAATCTGTGCACGTTTGGAGGCACTGGGACGGTCGATTGCTCCGGTCGACCGGGGCACTTACAGTGCTCTC
Organism: Agave tequilana; assembly: GCA_038442645.1. Taxonomy (NCBI): domain Eukaryota; kingdom Viridiplantae; phylum Streptophyta; class Magnoliopsida; order Asparagales; family Asparagaceae; genus Agave; species Agave tequilana. The sequence goes on along the minus strand of JAVJIF010028303.1, from coordinate 22,336 downwards.
TGTTTGTTTCGGTCGACCAGGCCGGTCGACCGCAGTTGCCCAACGGTCATATTTCCGACCGTTGGCGGTCGACTGGGCCGGTCGACCGTTGCCTGTCAGAGCTGCCAGCTCAGCTCCAACGGCTAGTTTGTATTGGGGCTATATATACCCCATCTCTTGGGCTGTTTTGTTAAGGTTTTCAAGAAGAAAAATTTCAGTGTTTCTCTAGTGTTTAAACAAGTTTTCAAAATAGTTTTTGTACTAAAAAGATTTCATCTTTATTGTTTTGGGTTTTTGGAAAATCAAAGAAAATTAGGCTTTTGGGATATTGAATTGGATTTCACTTTCTATCATCTTCAAGAGATTTCCCAAGTAGTTTTTCTTTGTTGCTTGTTTCCAAAAACACCTAGTTTTCCACACTTGAGCTATCTTCTATCCTAATCTATTAGGATCATTTGTTTTGTTGAAAAAGAAAAAGGAAAGAGGTTTGTGGTTGAAAGAGACCACTTATTGTAAACCCTTGATTTCTTGGTTGCTCCCTCTTTGGTAGAGGTTGAGGTTGTGATTTGGGTTGTTGGTTTGCTCCCTCTATTGTGAGGTGGAGATTGGTGTTACTTCCTCTTGGTGAGGTGGAGTTGATTGTTGGTTTGTATCCCTCAAGTGTGAGGTGGATTGGTTGTTGTATTGGCTACGGGCCTACCCCTCGGTTGTGAGGTGGTTGTTTGAGAGAGGAGTTAGGTACTCCATTGTTGTACAAATCCTTCTCGGTGAAGGTTCCCTCGGTGGGAGTCCTCGGTGGACGGTATAGTGGATTGAAAATCCTACACGGTGGTGTAGGCGGGGATGTAGAGCAAGGGTGCTCGAACCTCGAAACATATCATTGTGTTTGCGTTTGATCCACTTGTCTCTAAACTCTCTCTCTTTACATTTGTGCAAAGCATCATTCATAACATCATATCATATTTGCTTGTGTTGAGCATAATTCATATCATACATATCTATTTGCTTGTGTTGCCTTGCAAATATTCTTATTGCTATTCATCCTTATTTGCTTGGCTTGCTTGTGTGTGTGCCTAACTTATACTTAACCAACAAGAGCTTCACATAGCACCTCAACCCATTCAAGGGGAATCAAGAGGAGTTAGTCCAGAGCACTTCACGGGGAATTCGGCTACACTTGTTGTGTTGTATTAAGTTTGTGTAAGATTTGCATTAGCTTCCGCATTTAGCGCACTTAGTTTTGCATTAAGTTTTAGATTAGCACTAACACCTATTCACCCCCCTCTAGGTGTCCCCTTTCAATTGGTATCAGAGCTAGTGCTCCTGATACTTAGGCTTAACATCCTAGGAGTGAGATCCTTTTGGTTGCTAATCTATTGTTTGCATTTGCTTGTTTGCACACATAAAGTTTACCATGGCTTTCATGACCCCACCTATGTTTGACCCTTCCAACATTCATGTTTGGAAGATTAGGATGACCGTTTATTTACAAACCCTAGGTCATAAAGTTTACCTTGCCATTACCAAGGAATCCTTCCTTAGTGATAGCAATCATATAGGGGCCAATGCACAAGCCCTAGAGGCCATTAGAAGCACATTACCTAAAGATTATCTTATGTGTATTTCTAATATTGATTCCGCCTTTGCAGTGTGGAACAAATTGACAACAACCACCACCACCTCCGAGCTTCAAGTGCAAATCCAAGAAGAGGAATCTAGTGGAGAATCTGACTCACGATGCTTCATGGTCCAAGGGAATGTCTTCCTTGAGGTACATTCGGAACCCCACTTAGATAATGATGATTGTGCTAGTTCTTCAAATGATTATGTTGATCCTCATGCTTTGAATGAAGAACTTTCTATTGTTTGTGAAAAATTAATAGAAAAATATAATTTGTTGAAAAAGAAAAGTCTAGAAATTGAAAAAGAAAATAAAAGTTTGCATTCTAGACTTGATTGTGTTTTGCAAGAGAAGGTTGAGGTCTATAATGAAAGAGATGCATTAAGATCTCAATTAGAACTTGCATTAAAAGAAAATAAATTTTTAAAATCTAAAAATGATTGTGAAACACTTTGAAGAAAAATAAAAACTTGTCTTCAAAAATTGATTTTGTTTTAAAAGAGAATGTTGATTTGAAAAATAAAATTATTTCCATTTCAAATGATTTGAATGTTTGTTTAAAGAAAAATGAAGTTTTGAAAAATAAGATTGATGAACATGTTTGCCATGCTAGGGTAGTTCCACACACTCCACCCATTTCATGCTCCACTTCTTCTTTGATTGAAAATGATATAAATTAAATTAAGAAGAAAATGGATTGTTTGGGCTCCACTATGAGCCAATGTGCCATGAACCATACACGCTTGGAAACCTTGATTCGTAAGAAATAAGTTCCAACTTTTATGCATGCACACCCTCCACGGCATACACATGCTCCACACGAACACCATCAATACATACACATGTACATATTGTGACCGAAAAGGCCATCTTGCTAAATTTTGCTATGATCGTTTACATGTTGAGAATTTAGCAAAGAAGTTTGTTTGGGTTAGAGAAAGTACTAACCCCCATGGACCCAAGAAGATATGGGTACCAAAGACCACCCCTAAAGTTTTTGATGTAGGTGTGGGCTCTCACATGACGTGAGAGTGATGACACCTTGGAGTGGATGCGTTCCGGACTTAAAGGAGATTATTTGGATGCATCACTTTCAAGGGAAGGTTTGGTGGAGAGGACCACCATGTTTTGGAGACAAGGAGAGTTGCCTCCTAGGTTTTGGTAACAATTCTTAACTCCTTATTATTGTTTACATGCTTTCATATTAATGTTTTATAGCATGTTTTCATTGTCTATGGATTAGTATGTAAATACCATATTTATTAGATCCTTGACATACATATATAGTATTTGAGACACACATGCTTATATGAACCCATACTTAGTGTTCTCACTTTTGTTTAAGCTATAATGTACATCATGAATCTAATACATGTGGATTTACATAGTAATCATGTCTTAGTTTTATCATGATGATTTTTATTTTGTTTTTGATGCTTCATGTTAAGATTACTTGTTTAGATGTTAGTTTTCATTAAGACTAGTTATATACTTGTGCATATAGTGGGCCACAAATAAATTTATATATGTTTGGGCTTGAATGCTTATTTGAACCCATTAGATGTGCTAGTATAGTCTAGTTTTGATGATTCATACATCTTAAACTTGTATTCCCATTTTGAATTTATTTTATGATTGTGAGTTTTCACTTCATGTATATGTTTGTATTGCCAAACTCTAAGATATACATGTATACCCCTTGAGTCATTTGCCTTTCATGCAAATCTATATATGGACTCAATTGTGTTTATGGATACGTATGTATACTTATTATGTTGACAATTCATACATATACCTTGAAATGAAATTTGTTTTGGTGAAGATTTTCTTGATTTTGTGTTTAATTGTTTAACTTCATGTATATGTCTATCTTGTCCAAACTATTAGATATACATGATTATCCTTTTGAGCCACGTGCCTTAATGCATATATTTTGTGGACTCGTTGTGTTTTAGATATGTATGTATACTTTAGTTTGTATTAGACATACATATGCTGTGAAGGTTAAATAAGTTTTTGATGATTTTCGTGTTTTCAATGTTTGAGGAATAATTGAGCTTAATTGAATATTTTCATGATTATGATATTCACACTTTATTTGTACACTCACATTTATTGCTTGCTCATGTTTTGTATTCATGAGTCATATTTATGCCTAATTGGATTAGAGTATTGATTAACATGTGGATTTCATGTTTCATGAAATTTATTTTTAGTTTATTCCTTGCTTGAAGGATTTTGCACTAGTTAACAAGTTTTTCATTTTGACTAGTTCGTATTCTTCAATTTGGTAGTGATTTTCAAATAAAACTACATTTTCAAATCTATTTTTGAAAACCCCTACCTTCTATGGGCGGACGGATGGGAGATCATGGTCTTGTATGCTTTAAAATGAAAATCATTTAAAACTTGAACCTTGATTGGGAGGTATTGTAATATGATGTATACACTTGAACTTATTGCTATGTCAATTGGTATCATTGAACTCTTTCAATTGGTATCATTTTGATCTTTTTGTATACTCATATGTTTATTGTGTATGTATATTTTCAATTGGTATCATCTATTGGTGATTGGTACTCATTCTATTTCATACACTTTTATTTGTGCTTAAGATATAAATTTTTCACAAAATCTTGTTTATGCTAGTGCTTGAGTTTCAATTTTGTTTCAATTGATTACTTTTAAATTGGTATTAAGCCCATGCATCTTTTTAGTTGGTATTTCATAAAGGGGGAGAAAATTTAATTTTGTCTTTCAATTGGTGATTCTTCAATTGGTATTTGTTTCCCACTCCCTTACTTTATGATTGAAAATTTCATATTGGTATCATATGTTTGATATGAAAATTATTTACAATTGGTATCAAAATTTTGTTTAGACATTCAAAATTTATTATGTTTAATTTCAATTGATATCAAGATGTTTCATGTGTTTTTGCTTAAAATTGGTATCTAAAATTTTTTTTAAGAAAAATATAAAAGTTTTGATTTGTATTGACTATATGCATATAGATTCATGATGAGTGTATCTTGTATTGAAGAGCTTAACATCTCTTCGTTATGTGGTACACGTGTGTAGGGGGAGCGTCACATTTCCTCTTATGCATTACATAGTGTGTGTTATGTGAATTAGGGCTTAACATCCCTCTTTCATGTAATGCATATGTGTAGGGAAGCTAACTTAGCGTCTTCCTCTTCGTGAATATATATAGCATATAACATCTATTGATCTTTGTTTATTTTCAATTGATATCAAGATGCTTCATTGACATATTTATCTATTGATATCATGTTGTTTATAGTCACCCCTTATTGACCTTGTCTTTGTTTTAGACAAAAGGGGGAGAATATTGTTTTATTGTTTTAATTAACTTAAAAGGGGAGAAAGATTTTTAACCCTCATTTTATTGTTTGGATTGTTTAACCCCTTCTTGATCTTTTTGTTTGACAAAAAGGGGGAGGAAAAAAAAATTTTTGTTTGATTTGATTTTATTTTGAACCCTTTGTTGATGATTGACAAAAAGGGGGAGAAGTATTTGAGTTTATATGCATGTTTTCATTGCTTAAGGGGGAGAAGTATTTGTCTTCCTTGTTATTTATGGATATATGTTTGTGTATTGCAAATAGGAGAAAAAGATTTTGATTTATGCTTGTTGCATGTTTTATCTCCATACTTGCATACATATTCATGTGTTTCATTTCCATATCTTATTATTTATGTCTATGCATGAGTTAAGGGGGAGCTTCTTTGAAGCTTAACTTTAATCCATGCATATATAACTCCATGAGTTTTGTCATCATCAAAAAGGGGGAGATTGTTGGCCCAAAGGCCTTCCACTCTAGTTTTGATGATGATTAACTCATGTGGTTATGTTTACTAATAATCTTGTGTTGTTTAAGTTTCAGATCATTAACCAAGATATTAGTTGGTGATTAGCTTCAACAAGGTGTTTAGAAGCTTTTCATGATGATTCCAGGGCCAAAGCGTCAAGATCACACATTGCCTAGCCCATGGATGAAGTTTTGGAGCAAGTCTACTTGAAGATGAAGATCGTCAAGAAGACTTAGGTATCCATAGTTTAGATAGTGTGTTTTAGATCCATTTGTAAAGTTTAGTATAGTTGATATGCTCAAGTGCACAAACACACACGTTTTCATGTTTTGGATTTGGTTTTCATGAATAGTAGATCAAAACAAGTTTACTTTATTTCTATGTATATTAGATGTACTCTAGATATACATACATGGTTTAACTTGCTAGACAAACTTATTTTGATATTCCTATTCATGTATTGAAAAATCAAGTTTGATAAAAATACAAGTGTTGGTTTTTGATAAACTTTACAAGACTCAAAAATGAATTTATATGATTGATATATGTCTTGAAATTTTTATCACAAGTTTGTGTTTCCATATAAAATGATAAAACTATTTTTGGTGATTTTTAAAAGTGTTAAAAGATTTTTAGAAAAATATTTTACACTATTTTTCTGACCCAGTTTTTGTTCCAGGCTTCTATTAGTCGACTAAGTCAACTGACCTAGTCGACTAGGCAGAAGCCGGTCGACCGGGCCGGTCGACCGACGTGCACAAATCTGTGCACGTTTGGAGGCACTGGGACGGTCGACCGCTCCGGTCGACCGGGACACTTACAGTGCTCTCTGTTTGTTTCGGTCGACCGGGCCGGTCGACCGCAGTTGCCCAACGGTCATATTTCCGACCGTTGGCGGTCGACCGGGCCGGTCGACCGTTGCCTGTCAGAGCTGCCAGCTCAGCTCTAACGGCTAGTTTTGTATTGGGGCTATATATACCCCATCTCTTGGGCTGTTTTGTTAAGGTTTTCAAGAAGAAAAATTTCAGTGTTTCTCTAGTGTTTAAACAAGTTTTCAAAATAGTTTTTGTGCTAAAAAGATTTCATCTTTATTGTTTTGGGTTTTTGGAAAATCAAAGAAAATTAGGCTTTTGGGATATTGAATTGGATTTCACTTTCTATCATCTTCAAGAGATTTCCCAAGTAGTTTTTCTTTGTTGCTTGTTTCCAAAAACACCTAGTTTTTCACACTTGAGCTATCTTCTATCCTAATCTATTAGGATCATTTGTTTTGTGGAAAAACAAAAAGGAAAGAGGTTTGTGGTTAAAAGAGACCACTTATTGTAAACCCTTGATTTCTTGGCTGCTCCCTCTTTGGTAGAGGTTGAGGTTGTGATTTGGGTTGTTGGTTTGCTCCCTCTATTGTGAGGTGGAGATTGGTGTTACTTCCTCTTGGTGAGGTGGAGTTGATTGTTGGTTTGTATCCCTCAAGTGTGAGGTGGATTTGTTGTTGTATTGGCTACGGGCCTACCCCTCGGTTGTGAGGTGGTTGTTTGAGAGAGGAGTTAGGTACTCCATTGTTGTACAAATCCTTCTCGGTGAAGGTTCCCTCGGTGGGAGTCCTCGGTGGACGGTATAGTGGATTGGAAATCCTACACGGTGGTGTAGGCGAGGATGTAGAGCAAGGGTGCTCGAACCTCGAAACATATCATTGTGTTTGCGTTTGATCCACTTGTCTCTAAACTCTCTCTCTTTACATTTGTGCAAAGCATCATTCATAACATCATATCATATTTGCTTGTGTTGAGCATAATTCATATCATACATATCTATTTGCTTGTGTTGCCTTGCATATATTCTTATTGCTATTCATCCTTATTTGCTTGGCTTGCTTGTGTGTGTGCCTAACTTATACTTAACCAACAAGAGCTTCACATAGCACCTCAACCCATTCAAGGGGAATCAAGAGGAGTTAGTCTAGAGCCCTTCACGGGGAATTCGACTACACTTGTTGTGTTGTATTAAGTTTGTGCAAGATTTGCATTAGCTTCCGCATTTAGCGCACTTAGTTTTGCATTAAGTTTTAGATTAGCACTAACACCTATTCACCCCCCTCTAGGTGTTCCCTTTCAAACTTTTGACCTAGATGACTCCTAACTGGTTGACTGACCATCGGAAGTATATTGCAGCAACCTACCACAAGTTAATCGGCTAGGTTTGGGCAAGACCTGTAGGAGTTATCCGTGCTTGAGCAATGGGCCAAATTATGCCAAACCATTGTTCTTCAAGGTTTCGCCTCTTTATCCCAACCTTCGACACCGACTTGACAAAAGTCAGACTCTAACAACTTTTTCCTTAGTCGATCTCCTATTGAGTCTGAGTGTCCCTAGGGCCAACTTCTACTCAATTTTAATTAGGCTGGGTTAGTGAGTGAGGAGATGGTTTTCAGGTTAAGGAAGGGTAATAACTTCCTCACCTTATGTTGATGCCCTTAGATCATTTTCATGCTCATGTGCAAGTATATAGCAAAAATTAGACCCAAGAAATATAACATACAAGTATATTTCCTACGCTATATGTTATGCAGACGTTCCTTTTTCTCCAGCACTCTTCAAAGTAATATAAATGTAACAAAATAGACAAATGCCAACAATGCAATGTCTTAATGTTTTTTAAGAATTTACAAACAATTAAGTTACTATTGAGATTAGAAACATATGCAGAGTAGGTTAAATAAGAAAACAAATTACTGCAGAAGACTAAAAATTTCAATTCAAATACCCTGCAACCAAACAGAGTCAGTAATCAATTCTGTCTGTCACGCAAATACGGCTATTAATGCATTTTTGCAGTAAACCAGAGGGCTTCTGAGCTCTGATTTTTACAGCAGAGTTCAGAGCCACTTATATGTGTTCTGCTTCCTTTGTTTTCTTGAAATGTGCCCCTGTACGCCAAAACAGAGAAGGAAAAAAGAGAAAGTTTAATTCATTTAAGGTGAATCAAAAAGGAAAAAAACTTATCGTCCCTTCCCTGCAACGACATCAAAATTTGATCGAGTCAAACCTGAACAGAAAAAATACAGAATTTTAGGAATAGTGCTAGGTCCTTAATGTTACCCTGTAGGCTAAAGCTAACAAGAGGGAATGTGATGGAAGCTTTGTGTAAATTTCTTCTAAATTTACAAAAACGAGATTAAAGTTCTCTTCTCAGTTTTAAAATAAAATAGGTAAAGCTAATCTAAGTAAAAAAGAAATCTAAAAAAAAAGATGGGTTTGTTGTTAAAAAGAAAATGAAAATGAGTTTAAATAAAATGGAATAAAAAGAGAAAGTGTTGTTTTGGAAATTGTTATAGTAATCCAAGAAAGAAAAATAGAAAAGAGATAAAGGAAGAAGATTTACCTCTATTGTAGATTAAACATACCATAATTCGATGCGAAGTAATGTAAAGCAAAATGAGATAATAAAAAAACAATTGATTGGATCAAGTACATTGAAGAAAAGGCTGAGAATCACATTGGTTGTTACTTCAATACAACTCTCTAAAGAATGTTACATCCAGTGCCACTCTAAATTCAACTCTTCCTCTCCTTCTCTCATGTAACTCTTTCTAAAAAAATGAAAATTATATTAAAAAAGAAAAAAAACCTAAACTAAACTAAACTAAAGCACTCTGCTGGAGTTCATCCTCTGCCTTCGAAGTATATAGGTATTTGTAGGAGAAATAAGATAGGGGTAAGAGTATAGAGACAAGGGAGATCAAACGCTGTCCCAGATTCAAAAAGTTGGCGCGAAAATGCGACTTTTGTCGCCCTTTCGCTGTAAGATCCTGGCCATAGGGCCAGGGTCTGGGCACCTGTGCCCGTCCATTTATCTTCTATCCTTTTATCCTCTTAGATTTTCATATTGTGCTCTGGATTTGACGATACATCCTTTTATCCTCTGCGAAACCGATAGGGTTTCTTCTAATCCAATATCTTTTGAATTTTGATGATATTATCTCATCTGATATACCCGATTTTCAGATAAGATTAATACTAGAACCTCTGGATTTGAATCGATCCTCGTTGATTTGAACTTTTTGATTTAATTGGATAGGATTTGTACTTATCTTCTCTCTATCATATCCTGCATAAATTTTGACATTAAAACAAGTGAGTCGTAGGAATTATTATAGAATAAATGTAGAAATGTAGCAAAAATTATGCAATATATGTTTTATTACTCGTCCTACCCAGATATCTATGTATGTGCCCTAGCGTCCCAACACATACATCTATATATGATTAAGTTGAGTTTTTTTTGAAACCTGATGATGAAACCAATGGGTTATGTTTATAATGGGTCCTACCCAGGACCATGGCTAAGGATGTTCAAGTGCTGATTTGAAACCTGTCGCTAGACAAATAGGAGATGGATCACATATTACGCCCATTCAGGAAAATAACAGGAGGTAGGGAGCCAGCGCTGCCCTCGGAACACCTGGAGGCCCTCAGGTAGAACCGAAAGTTTGAGTTGTACAACATACCTAATATCACTGTAAACATATTCACCATTTGAAGTCCATCAGTTTCCCCTTACCCCATATAGGTTGTCCTTTTTATAGTTTATTATTATGCAGTTATCATTTTACAAGAATAGCAGGAGCATGACAGTTTCATGAGTTACTGGAGTAATAGGAGTACTTAAGTACTAAGGATATAGGTCACTGTATATAATACAAGAAAACAAGATGGATTTCCAAAATATGATAATCACAAGTAATAATATATCAGGTGGCAGGTGATAGGTGATATCAAACGGATGTCAAGTAATAGCATGTAGGAATCATATCACAGTAGATATCACTATCGTATATCTTAATATAGAAAAACAGTACCGATACAAGGGATAGGTATGAATACAGGAAAATGGTACCGATACAGGAGATTGGTACGAATACAGAAAAATAGTATCGACACAGGGGATAGGTACGAATACAGAAAAACGTACAGTTTTTTGAAAACAGTATGAGTAAAGATTTCAAACTCTTCACAACCATCAATAAAAGAATAATAGTTAAATTATCAAGCATGCAAGTCGGCAAGTAAGCGAGCGAACATCCAAACGAAGCAGCAGTGTTGGGGACAAGATTAACAAACAGAGTTTTATCACCAAAGTGCTGGTGGAACTCAGAAACGACTCAGCTTAAGATGCGAGTCTAAAGTCCAACATAGTTTCACCTAGGTTTGTTTAGTGGTAAAACGCTGAGAGCTAAGCTGCCTTTCTAGGTGTAGTTAGAAAGTCTAGATGACTTTAATAAACCTCAAAGAGATTAAACCCGGAGGGTGTAGTGTGGAACTGCGGAGCAATTAAGCCAAGAGGCTGAGTATGTACCTACAGGAGATGTTGTACCAAACAACACACATATATTGACTATAAGGCAAGATAACCGGCAAGCGAGTAAGCAAGCAAGCGATCAACCAAGCGAAGCTAAGCAAGCTTTAGCGAAGCTAATGTACAACACTATATTCTATCACGCTTGATGTAGTTATCGTTCGCAGAGTAGCTAAATAGAGTTAGCAGTAAAGTGTTGATGCTAGATCTGCTTATTATGCGTAGCATATAGAAAGTCCGAGGACTTTAAAAACCTCAGAGAGGTTAAGCCTGTGAGCTGTAATGTAGAACCGTATAGCGGTTAAGCCTAGAGGCTGTATAAGTGCCTACATAAAATATTAGTACCATACACAGAAACATATATCTCCTATATTATTACAAACATTCCCCATTCAAAATATAGTACACACCGATACAGATACATATCCACAACACTGATACATTTACACACACCGGTAAAATACATGTGTCCACTACCAATTCACCAATATAAATATCCAATCACGAAATTACAATACAAATCTCAGAAAATACAATAAAATACCCATTAAAGCATTGTATCCAGAAATGCGATAACACTCGCCTAATATTCTTCAAAAAACACCGTTAAATCCTTAATACTTCAAATACCAACGCGACTACGCGTTCAATATTATAAAATATAATAATATATATAAATTAATATATATATAAAGGGGGAGAGAAAAAAGAGAGATGAGAGAGAAATCAATAGAGAGAGGGTTAGCTGGAGAGAGAAATTGAAAGGGAGATGAGATATAAAGAATAGAAAAAGAGAGGGGGCAGCGCACATGGCCCCCATGGCCTTATCATGGGGCCATATGGCGCCGCGAATGACGCTGGCCGCGAACCTGCCATCGTCAGCCAAGAGATGGCCGGCCAAACCCCCGGGGAGAGAGGGAGAAGGTGGAGTTGAGGGGGAGGAGTTTGTGGGGTGGGTGATGATTTTAGTGGCAAAGATGGAGATGGTTTTAATGGTTGGGATGAAAATTAGAGAAGGAGAAGATGAAATTGGGGAAGAAGGGAGAAGGAAGAGGTGGTGAGAGCAGTAATTAAGGAGGAGGAGGAATTTGAGAAAGAAGAAGATGGATTTGGGGAGATTAAAGGGGATGGTTTTGGAGTTGAAGAAGATGAAGGAGTGGAGGGAGTGGGAGTTCAGGTGGTGGTGTGGTGCTTGGCCGGAGATGGGGCCTACCGTCCAGGTTACCGGCAAGGGGTCGGAGATGGTGATGATGGGGGTTAATGAAGGTGATGGTGATGGTAATTGAAAGAAGAAGATAGAGATGGTCGTGTGGTTGTTGAAGAATATGGTGGATGTGGTTGTTATAGGAGTTTTAGATGTGGAGATGGAGGAGATCTTGGAGGTGGGATTGATGGAATTGAAGAGGGATGGCTGTGGTGGTGGATTGAAGAAGAAGGAGGAAATAGTGGGAGGATTTGTACAGGATAGTGATTTTGATGGTGGAAGAAGGAGATGGAAAGAGGGGAGATGGCTTAAGTGGGGATACCGTAAGGAGTTAGCAAGAGCAGGGAAGTCAGTGGTGAGTGGGTGATCATGGTGGTGGGTGGTCGGTTACCATTGGAGTAGAAGAGAGAAAGAGATAGAGTGAGAGAGATTAGAGATAGAGAGATTAATTAGATGAAAAGAGAGATTTTAGGGATTTAATAGGAAACAAAAGAAGTGGGAGGGGACCTTGCATTCAGCAGGGGAGAACTGCGCCGGGTCTGGACCTGAACGCCTGTCTAGACCTGCGTTTAGTGGAGAGAGAAGGGAGGAGAGAGAATTAGTAGGGGAAGATATTTGAAGGGGATTTTGTGTGGTGAAGAAAAATAGGAAAAACAAAAAGAAAAGAAAAATAAAAGAAAAAAGAAAAAGACTAAGTGGAGGAGAAAATTTGGAAAGTAGGAAAAATAAAAGAAAAATATTTGGATAAACTCTGGAATCTGAGAAAACACTGAAAACTCCAAAAAAGCTCAAAAATGAAGTAACTCAAAATGATCCCTAAAAATTCTCAAAAATAATAAAAATTATATTAAAGCGCATGGTGAAATCAGGTTTTAGAAATTAAATCTTATTTTTAAATTAAAAATCCTAAAATCAACAAGCTATACTGATTGACACAAAATACGATCAAGTTTTGATAAATACAAAAAAAAAATTCCAAAAATGCGTTTACATAGAAAATATAATTCTAAGAAATATAGTGAAAGTAGTTCTAGAAATTTAACTTTATTTGTAAATTAACATTTCTGGAATCGACCAGCGAGACCGATCGACACCGATTTTGAAGATTTTGCAATTTAATTCGAGAAAATACCAAAAAATCATGAAAATCTAAAATATTTGAAAATGATATTTGAAACCAAAACTGGTCAAATGTGACTACCGTAAAGACGAAATCAAGCAATACACTAGGATCGGATCTCCAGTTCAGATTAGGGCTGACTCCGAGTCCACGAATCTGAATCCAATATAAAAAAAATCGCATAACTAATCATAAAACAAAAATAAACACAGAAAGTAAATCAATAAACACGATTGAAAAATCAGAGTACGTATTTAAGTAAGTATTCCGGGAACAGGGTGTTACAGTTTAGAACACTTTAAAACCAACTCTTCTTTCTTTACTCTTTTTATTTCTTGGTTTAACTTAGTTTTCTTATTACACAATCATTATCTTCTTTTATCTTCCACTCTTTTGCAACTTAACATAGATGTTATTTCCCTTTTCTTTTCAAAACAAAGAACTTTTAACTAGTCTTAGTAAACTTGAAAAGAACTTATAAACACACTTTAATCGCAGTCTCTTCTTGTAGATCGCGACCCATATAGCCACTTGGTATAGCGGAGCGTTGAAAACCTAGCACGTTTCTAAATTATATATTTTTTTGCGTAGGTTTATCTAAAACAAATTTTGGCACCGTTGTCAGGGAGGGACAGTAAGTTTTTTTTTGTTTGCTTAACGGTCAATACTTTTTCTCTATTTTTGTGTGCAGGAGCTTATATCAAGAAAACTGTTGTAGCAGAATGCATATAAGTGGTTCTGGGACTCTAGTGTAAAAATCATATCCTAGAAACTCTCTGTAGTATCACGCAAATGCTGCAAAAGCCGCATTTCATAACTTTAACCCACTAAGTATGTCGGATTGGTATTATCCGAATCAATATATGTCCCAGTTCTAATATTATGAACAAGATTAGAACAATCATCTCAAGTCTTCACAGAGTCAGTGGGGATACAACTACCCCAATTCATATGGTCAAACACCTTCTCAACATCCTGCTTCATATACTCCTTATCAAAATTTACCCATAGAAGAAAAATCTGATTTGATTAAGAGAATAGAAGCCTTGATTAAGTCCCAAAATCAATTTCAAGACATGATGGACTCACAATCCTATAAAAATTTCCAAATTCAAGATCCATACTCCATGTTCCAAATCCCACAACAAGAAGAACCTACTGACTTAGAAAAGAGTATGAAACTTATTATTCAGTCCCAAAATGATTACTTCAATAACCTATAAGCAACAATGAGTCAACTGAACGATGCTTGTAGGGTAGAGAAAACTCTTCCTTATTAAAATTTGACCAATTCTAGCTGCCTTAGCCATATTGATAAGAACCAAGAATCATGGTGTCTTGAAAACTTCAACCTAATATTCAATTTCATCACACCATCTTGAACTTGATCAATACCAAACCATTGACAAATTGGCAAGTTTTTATTTCAATGAAATTGAACTTCAACCTAAATGTGAGCTCGATCTTCAATTTTGTAATTTAGTTCCTAATTTTGAATCATATTTGACTCCGATGTCACTTACCCGATTTGGACCTAATTACCGAGCCAAAACTGATTCCCATACCTATACATTTAAAACATGAACAACCTATTTTGGATTGTCATATTCCATGGTTAGGAAAAGAGTGTGAATTTCAATTTTTTGATTTGTACTCAGCTCTTGAACTGAAACTGATTCTTGAACATAAACTTGATTTGAGTCATATACATGAGTTAGTATTGGTTCCTATTCCCTTCATTCTTGAGCCCAAGTCAATCATATAAATGAATCACATTCTATTGTTAGACCTAGGTATAGACCATAATGACTCCGTGATGATATTCCAAGATTGGTCATATAATAGAGATAACTTTAATCTTAGGATCCTGCATGATCTTATTCATGTTGGAAATTATAAATATGTAAAAAGAAAAGAGGTAATAAAATGTGTATTTCATGAACCACTACATTATCTTGATTGGGCAGCAATGCTTTGCCCAATCCGACCTCACTGAAACCACCACCTTGAGGTAACCCATTTTTTCTTCCATTTCTTCTTTTTCATGCATATATGCATTCATTCATACATTGAGGACAGTGCATGAGATAGGTGTGGGGGAGGGTTCTACCATAATATAGGTTTTCTTTTAATTTATATATATATATATATATATATATATATATATATATATATATATAAAGATTATTTGTTTGATTTCTAGGGTTAGGAAGAAAGATTGGAAAAGTAATTTAGTCTTGATTTTTACCTTGATGAAATATGCATACTTTATACACTTACACACTTAGGGTTCAAAAATAAAGATTCTTATGCCTTATATATATATATATATATATATATATATATATATATATATATATGAAAAATAAATAAATCTAATTATTAATTAGTTAGGTACTTTGACCTAAGCAAGCCTTAGTATTTATGTAAAAGGTAATTAGGTATGTTTTAAAATACACACACACACACACATATCAAAAAATTGATTGAGGTGAAACCTGCGCAGAAAAGTAGAGTATAGAAATAGAGAATAAAATGTGCTAAGTTCCTCATTACTACCGCTATAGCAAGTGGTTATGTGATTGTGATCCACAAGGAGGGACTGTGATGAAAGAGTTCAAGTGTTCTTTTTAATTAAAAGAATACCAGTTAAAATATTTCTTTTGTGCTTTTTAAAGAAAAGAAAAATGAAAGAATTCTAGGTTAAGTTAAGAAAAATCAAAATAAATAAAGAAGAAGATGGTACTTGTTTTAAAATTATTTTTTAAGCAAAGAGATGAAAAAGAATGAAAAGAAGTTTTTCGTATACTTACCTCTTATGCTTTCTTCACCTTAGATCTTAAGCAATGACTTACCTTGACTTGAAGGCATTCACCGCATGGAATATAAATTATCCTTATCCTATACTGCCTATATTAGACCATCAAAACTATGAAAAGAAGGTAAGAATTGATCCAAACTTACTCTTTAAAATTGAGGATCCATCATCATAAGCCATCAGTGGCTCTTACAAGGGCAAGGCATGTTCGAGGCCATTAGAAGCATACGAATTAAGATCAAGCATAAAAGAGTAAGCACTAAAGAAAATTAAGAATAAAACAAAAAAAATATAACTTTGATTAAATAAGGAACTATAAGAAAAAGGAGGAACTTACATCAAATATCACCCTTGAATCTGTACACTCTTTTTCCTATGAATCTCTCTATAATCTCAATTACATAAAGAAACAGATAATTACATAAAGAAAAATAAAAACCAAAGTTAAAAATAAAGCAAAACCTAGCCTAAGCTCTCTCTACTAGAGAGGTACCCGTTTGCCTTTAGAAATTACAATATTTATAGGAGAAAAGGGGTGCCAAAGGTTGGTGAAGAGAAAAGCTCAATCGTTGACCCAACAACCAATATCCTTATCCCTGTTATCCTTTTGTATACTGATATGTTCATCTCTTGACTTCTGAATTTGGATTTTCTTTATTGATTTCTCAAGCAAAGATAATAAATTCTAAAAAATCTAATTTAGTTGGAATAGATTTGATAATATCTTTTGTTACCCATTTTTTCTGAAAAGATCTGCCTCTGGACTTGTGGATTTAGGATTTCTTCGTTGATATTCTAATTAACCAAATGGATCTTCAAATTTTCAATTTTAACTTATTTTATCTGGTGTTATCTTCTCTAATTTGCTCCTGTCTTTGGATAGAATTGCTTTTAAACCTCTGAATTTGAGTAGATCTTCATTGATTTACTTGAGCTTTTCAAACTCTATATTTAATTGGATAAACTTGTCCATTTCTTCTATTTCTTTATTAATTACCCTGTATACCATTAGACATTAAAATGAATTAAATAGCAGAGTTTTATTATAAAATAAATGTTAAAATGTAACATATATGACCCTAAATATGCAATGTACATGTATAATCATAACCCCACGCCTATCTTTTGCTCGTCCTCGAGTAAAACAAAAAGGTAAAACTATATTAGCTATCCACTTTCGTAGGACTCACGATTGCATAGGACTCACGATTGCACTTAACACGTGCAATAAGCCATTAAACCTCTAGGTTTTCCTTAGAGGACGAGTTTTATCTCGTGTGGGTTTTCAGTGAAATATGCCTAAAAAATCCATAAAGAAAGATAAATAAAGCATTAGTACTTTGAAAACACATTTTGAAAGCGTGAATATTTGAAGAATTTTTGTAAAATTTCAAGTAATCTATAGGTTGTACAAAAATCAAACTTTTCATTCCTAACCTTATTCTTTTTTCAATAATTTGTTATTAATAAAGGTAAGAAGTCAAACTGTATTTCTTATCTAGTCTATTATTTTACCCTAAGTCATATACACCTTCGTGACCATGAAATTTTGACTCGGGGTACTTCAACTAACTCATATGTCTTATTTTTCATATTTTTATGGCATTATCCCATAGTTCTATTAGGCTTTTTAATCTGCCCATGTAACGAGCCTTAGGTCGGTAACTCCCAAATTGAATAGTATTAGGGCGCTAGGAAAGAAAACACCCTAAAGACTTAAGGACTTGAGCAAACACGGCCACAAAACTAAGAATTTTATTAATATGGACCATTTTTAGGCGTGAATACTAGTGTTTTATGAGGCACAAATACTCATCTTGCTCAGAAGATTTATATATATATATTTTTTTTCTTTTCGTTTTCTTTTTTTTATAAGGCATAAAAAATTTTATTTTTGAACCCTAAGTGTGTAGGTGTATAAAGTAAACATATTTCATCAAGGTAAAAATCAAAACTAAATTACTTTTTCAAATTTTCTTCCTAACCCGATAAGTCAAAAAAATAATCTTATTTTGACAAGTATAAGAAATTCGAATTATGATTCTCTCATCCTTAAAATTATTTAATTTCTTAAAAAAATGAGTCAAAATATTGTTTTCCATTTCAAAAAAAATTTAAAGAAAAGAAAATGTTAATATATATATATATATATATATATATATATATATGTATATTAAACGAAAACCTGTTATGGTAGAACCCTCTCCCACACCTATCTCATGCATTGTCCTCAATGAATGAGTAAATGCATTTATGCATGAAAAAGAAGAAAGGGAAGGAAAAATGATACCTCAAGGTGGTGGTTCCAATGGTGGTCGGATTGGGCCAAGCGTTGCTGCCCAATTAAGATAATGTAGCAGTTCACGAAACCCACCTTTTATGACCTCCTTTTTATTTACATTTTTACAATCCTTAACATGAATAGGATCATGCAAGATCATATTGTGAAAATTATCCTCTTTATATGACCAATCTTGGAATATCATCAAGGAGTCATTATGGTTTATACCTATATCCAACAGTGGAATGTGATTTTGTGAAATGAATAATTTGGGCTCTAAAATGAAAAGTTCGGGAACCTCTAACTCGAAAAAATCAACTTTGGGTTCGAGAGTTGGTTTTAATTCAAGAGTTGGTTTCAAATCAAAGAATTGAAATTCACGTTCTTTTCCCATCAATTGAATGTGACTCCAAAATTGCTGGTTCAATTTCAAGCTCTATGAGTACATGAATCTTTATTGGCTCAGGAATTGGATCCAAATTAGGTAAGGATACCGAAGTCAACATAGACTCAAAAATTAAAATTGAATCACAAAGTTGAGCATCAGGGTCACATCATATTCAAGTTCAATTTTTTTGAAATGAAAACTTTCCAATCTATTCCAGGTCTGGATTGGTCATTGGTTAAAGTCTCCAAGATACCATGATTCTTGATTCCTATCAATATGGCTAGGGGAGTCGGGAATGTCAAAAATTGGATAGGGAGAGTTTCTCATTCCTAACATTAATTGTGTTGACTAAATGACCCATTTGTGCTTCTAACCTATGGAAGGAATTATTTTGGGATTGAATATAATCATTTTGAGACTGAATCATTGATTTTATACTCTTTTCTAAGTCAGTAGGTTCTTCATTTTATTGTGGGACTTAGAAAATAGAGTAAGAATCTTGGATTTAGAAATTTTGATGGGCTTATTAGTCCTTCATATTTTAAACTTGTCACTCAGATTCATGCATGGCTCTTAAAATTTTTTCGCTCAGGGCATCCATCTTTTCAAAGTCAATTTTTTTCACTATTGGTTTTTCTACAAAAGAGGTATGTTAGGAAGGTGGTTGACCATATGACTCGGAGTAATTGTACCCCCACTGACTCAGTGCAAAGTATAGATGATGATTATTTCAGTCTTATTCATAATATTGGGACTGGGGCATGTTGTGATTCAGATAAGACCAATACGACAAACTTGGTTGGTTAGAGTTATGAAATGTTGGATTAGTAATATCTGAGTCAAAAGAGGATGGGGTGAAGTATGGATCACTATATGCATTAGAATAATTGTAATTATAATTCATATTACCAAGATGTCAAAATAAAAAATAAACAAATAAATAAACAAACAAAAAGAAAAAAATCTAGTCTAAGTTAGGGTAGGCCTTAGACCTAAACGACTCCTATCTGGTTAGACTATCCACGGGGGTATATTGCAGCAATCTGACCACAAGTTACTCGGGCAGGTAGGGGTAAGACCAGTGGGAGGCATCCGTTCCTAAGCAACGGGCCTAATTATGCGAAACCACTGTTCTTTGAGATTTCGTCTCTCAATATCTAACCTTTGACACTGATTTAACAAGAGTCAAACTCTAACAACTTTTCCTTAGGTCAATCTCCTATTTGAGTTTGAGATTTCCCTAGAGCCAATGTCTACTCAATTTTAAGTTAGGCATAGGTAGTGAGCGAGGAGACGATTTGTGGGCTAATGGAGGGTAATGACTACCCCCCTTATTGTTTATAGGACAAGCCCTTAATTCATTTTAGTATAGTGTACAAATATATAATAAAAACAACACTTAAGAATGAGAATCACTTAAAATATGTTTCCTAAACTATATGCAATGCACATGTACCTTGGCTCCAATACTTTTCAATAGTAATGTAAAAGGTAAATAAATTAGACACATGCCTAAATCTAAAGTCTAAACTGTTTTTAACATTTAACATCCATCATGTTACTGTTGAGATTAGAAATAGTGTGTACAGTGGGCTAAATAAGAAAAATAATAGTGGCAGAAGCCTAAACTTTGAAATTCATCCACCCTGCGAGAAACATAGATTAAATAGTCTACTCAACTTGCCACGAGAACACAGCTTTTGCCGCGTTTAAGCGACAAAGTTGAGGGCATCTAGGTTTTGCTTTCTAGAATAAAGTCCCAGAGCCATTTATATATTTCTGCAACTTTTTTTCTTTAAATTAGCCCATGCACATGAAAATAAAGAAGAAAATTTAACCTTTAAACTAAATTAAAAGTGAAACTTACCGTCCCTCTCTGGCAACGGCGCCAAAATTTGATTGTGGTGAAACATGCATAGAAAAGTAGAGTTTAGTAATTGAAAATGAAATATGTTAAGTTCCTCATTACTACCGCTATAGCAAGTGGCTATGCGGATTGTGATCCATAAGGAGGGACTGCGATGAAAGCGTTTAAGTGTTCTTTTTAATTTATAAAATTCCAGTTTAAAATGTTTCTTCTATGCTTTTAAAGAAAAGAAAAATGAAAGAATTCTAAATTAAGGAAAATCAAAATAAATTAAGAAAGATGGTGTTGGTTTTAAAAGTGTGTTTAAACTAAGAGATGAAAAAAATGAAAAGAAAGTTAAAAGTATACTTACCTCTTATGCTTGCTTCATCTTTGTTCTTAAGCAACGACTTACCTGTCTTAAAGGCTTTAATCGTAAGGAAAATAAGATTATTCTCATCCTATACTACCTATATTAGATCATCAAAATAATGAAAAGCAAGTATGAATTCATAAAACTTACTCGTTTAGAAGTGAGAATCCATCTTCATAAACCATCAGTGGTTCTTACAAGGGCGACGTATGTTCGAGGCCATTAGAAGCATACAGATTGAGATCAAGCATAAAAATGCAAGTACTAAGAAAAACAAGAATAAAATAAAAAAAATGTAACTTTGATTAAGTAAGGAACTATAAGAAAAAGGAGGACTTACACAATTGTCACCCTTGAATCCACTCTCTCCTTTTCCTATGAATCTCACTCTCTAATCTCAATTAAATAAAGAAAAAGAAAATTACATAAAAAAATAAAAAACCAAAATTAAAACTAAAGAAAAACCTAACCTAAGCTCTCTCTACTAGTAGTGCCCATTTGCCTTCAACAATTATAGCATTTATAGAGAAAAAAAAAGAAGGGCCAAAGGGTGGTGAAGAGATAAACTCAAATTGCTGGCCCAACAGCCAATGCCTTATCCCTATTATCCTTTGTATACTGATAAGATCATCTCTTGACTTCTAGATTTGGAATTATCTTGATTGATTTTTCAAGCAAAGATAATAAATTCAAAAAAAAAATCTGATTTAATTGGAATAGATTTGATAATATCCTCTCTGTTATTCCATATTTTCTGATAAGATATGCCTTTGGACTTGTGAATTTGGGATTATCTTTTTTGATTTTCAAGTTAACCAAATAGATCTTCAAAAATTCAATTTTAACTGGTTTTATCTGGTGTTATCTTTTCTGATTTGCTTTAGTCTTTGAATAGAATTGCTTCTAAACCTCTTGTTTTGAGTAGATTTCTTGATTTGCTTGAGTTTTTAAAACTCCAGATTTAATTAGATAAACTTGTTTTTTTTTCTGTTTCTCTATTAATTATCATGCATACCATTAGACATTAAAATTAATAAATAGCAGAGTTTTATTATAAAATAAATGTGATACATGTGACATTAAATATGCAATGTATGTGTACAATCAAAAATCCTCTGATTAAGGTTGGTATTTGTGCCTCATAAGCCATAAGTATTCATGCATAAAAGTGGTCCATATAATTAATAAACTCTTAGTTTTGCGGCCTTATTTGCTTGTTGGTATGTTTTCTCACCCGGTTCTCTCAAGACTATCCGATTTGGGTCATTGACTTAAGCTCGTTAGATGAGCAGATTAGAAAGCCTAATAGAACTAAAGATATTACCACTAAAAATATGAAAAATAAGCCATAAGAATTAGAGTTGAAGAATCCCGAGTCAAATATTCATGATCATGTAGGTGCATATGATTTAGGATAAAATAATAGACTAGATTAGAAATACTGTTTGACTCCTTACCTTGATGGATAATAAGTTTTTGAATAAAGAATAAGTTTAGAATGAAAAGTTCAATTTTTCTAT